>ARYC01004758.1:0-49258 GCA_000711775.1 Oxytricha trifallax
TTTATCTCTCAGCTTATGTAGGAACTCTATATACTACTCTCGCTTAATAGAGGGAGGATGAATAACATAACTTTCTAAGCCAGAGTCTTCACTAATACCTGCTAAAATTGCATGAGTTACAACCTTTATTTTCTAATCGTAGACTTCTTTATTATCATACTTCTTATACCAAGATTTATTAATAAAGGTGTTGAAGGTAAACACAGCTTCATCAATGTGTATGAACTTGATGTTATTAGTAATAGCTCTCTGCATTTAATCATATATATAGTTTAAATTATTACTATAAAATGGCACTGTAAAATCAATCACTCTCTTCACTCTGTTGACAGTTTTGAAAGTAATACCATTTCTTTTATAATATTGGCTATAGTCTAAGGAAAGATACGCATGACAGGAAACTTGCGATGAAACATCACAGCTCGCTGGTCTAGTGGAAAGAGTGCCCAATACTTAAAAGTCTTCGAATCGCAGAGAAAGTCAATATGAGCCTGAGAGAACTTTTATTTTCATTAAGGGTGCGTTCAAGAACCAGAGTTATAATGCTAAACAGCTAGCAAGCAGTGATACCTAACAGTTGAGGCACTCTTGCGTAATAACTTTGCTATAGATGCATAATTTAGTACAGGTTTGGCTAAGTCTATATTAATACTCGTACCATACCTAAGCTTAAGCAGTAAATCTAAATATTACTCATCATAAATAGACCCTAAATTTCGCTAATTTCTATTTCTAATTTTGCTATTTGACCTAATTTCTCTACTAACCCCAATAAGACCCCAACTATACCCTACAAATCAAAGCACTTATAAACCTCACTAAGGGGTTTTGGGGTTTTGATTTATTGTTATCGATTAAAATCTAATAATCAGAAACTGAATAATAATATAAAGTCCTGATCTTGCTGATGGCTAAGCATTACTAAAATTCAAAACAATTAGTTTTGCGGATGTTCAATTTCATACCAACTAGTTATACTGAAGATCAAAGGTGGCAGAATAGTAGCGAAATTCATTTTTAGAGTCTTGAGCGAATCTTGAGTCAGTCATGGTATGATTCAGGAATCCTTTACCATGCCTAATCGAAGATGGTAAATCTTTGGTGTAATTCTAAACATACTAATAGGAATCGCCAAGACAAATTTATTGAATAGAAAAGGATTTAGTGCTACCAGTAAAGTAAATCGCCATAGCACAGTAGTGGAAAGCATCCGATTGCAAGAATAACCTAGTATAGAGCACAAGATACAAAGAGACGACATGTGAAAGAAGCTTGAGTAAAAGGCATATAAAGTCATTTGTGAAACAAATATTGTCATTTATACCCCACTCATAGGATTTTGTATAAACCAAACATAAAATTTCACTTTATTTTGAGTTGTAGATTCGACTGGTGTGACTGATGCACCAAAGTTCAAATTTTCGCTTAAGACTTCGAATTGGACATTAAAAATATAAAATGACAAGATAAACCATTTATTCATTTTATCATTGAGCTGGACTTATGTTACCAGAGCTGTAATATATTCAGAAATTCAGAATATCTTTGAAAATGCTGTAAAAGCCGCATCTTTACCAAGATCACTAATATTTTTTAGGCAATGTTCGCTGCTCATGGAAGTCATATTTACGTTTGAGTAAATTAGGATTGTGTTAATTTAAAAAATAAACTCATATTAACATGAAAATGTACAAATCTATGATTTTTGGGAGCTTACTGTTATTAAGAAACAAAAAAGAAAATGAATGGTGAGTAGGTAGCTTCTAGATAGTGTCACAGTCAACATTAACAAAGGCAACAGCAGCATATTTATTATATATCAGTAAAAATGTGAGCATTTGTATAAAGTGCTTCTAAATATACATAATAATAAAGCGAAGCATTTATTTAAAAGAATCGAAGTATAAATAATGTAAAAAATGATTTTAAAATATAATGTAAAGCTTATACAATTGTATTTTGTTTTCCTTTCTCTCAAATTCTTACATTCTTTTACATATATTAGTAATAATTAATACTGTTTATTATATATTAGAGATCACTAAAAAAATTCTGATCTCTTTTTTTAATTTCCCTTGCCTCAAACGATTCACCTCACTAAAATTAAATCTATTTATTATTTAATTGTATATTATAAAAAGGTTTTTGTCAATATCAAAAAAATGAAAAGCATTGAATTAAAAAAATTATTAAATTAATAGTACAAGTTATAAAATATTAAAGAAATGAAAGTAAAAATTTTTGAATTTAAATAAAATTATATATAAAACAATAAACATAAAATCTAAAAAATAATTAAATAAAAAGTCAAGAGAAATTTAAAATAGAATTTAAAAAAAAATAAATAATGATTTAAAATTCTGAACAAAGTTAAAATTATAAAAATAAAAAAATTAATAAATTAAAAAAGGAAAAAATGTTAAGATAAAAACGAAAACAAAGAATAAAGGGAATAAAAAATGATGGTCAGTATTGTAGAAATTCAATTAATTTGGTAAAAGTAAGTGGAATTATAGAGGGAGTAAGTAAAAACCTAATTAGAGGTAGTTAACTTTTAATTTTAAAATTATAGTAATCCAGATTACCCTTTTAATAGTATCTTTAAATATATCTTAATTAATTATTACCAAAGAGTAAAAATTGTATATTTTTCAATTTTAAGAAATTTATTTCTTAAGAAATAGACTTGTAAAAAATTATGATTAGTGCAATTAGTTTCTAATTGCTAAAATTTAAAATTGATTAAAATAATGGGGGGGGAAGTTTCCTGCACTCGAGGAAGTTTCCTGCACTGTTTTTTTCTTTATGCTAAATTTAATAAATTTTACTTAAATAAACAAATTTTATATTTTTATGACCCATTAAATATTAACAGCATATTGTTCATCATTGAAGTAGCTCAAGAAGATTTAGTCTAACATTATATAGGCATGGTAAGAACAAGATAAATTGAATCAGAATGACACTAACAATTGCATACAATATTGGAATTACTATAGTAAAGTAATATAATAATTAAGAGACAGAACCTACAAATATCATATGAAAAATGTCAGAGTTTTTGGAATCTGAAGAGAGATATTGACTATTGATTGATAAATTGAAGTATAATTAAAACAATGAAATTAGTCCTTAAGTTGGTTGATAGTTGTTATAAAGATTAATTAAATTAAAAATAATTAAAAATTAAATAATTAAAAAAAGTGCAGGAAACTTCCCTAAAATTTTTTTTTTATCATAAACCGGTGCAGGAAACTTCCCCCCCCCCAAAATAATTATTCAAATGACTTGAGACTAATTAAGTAACCCTTTGAAGGGGAAGGCTATCCTGTAAATCTAAACTACAAAATACTAGCAATGAAATTTTTAAAGTGCCAGATACTCACTATTTCCTATTAGTTAAATTCAGCTAGATGGCTATTAGAACAATTTTCATTGTGAAACTAGAATGTTGACAGCAGAGTTTACAGATAAAACAGATAAAGAGGAAGAGAAGTTAACCTCTTCAGCAAGATTGAGCACGCAACATGTATTAGGTAGAGATTGATCGATGAATGGGAATCATAAACGATTATGAAAGATGGAATAGTGATAAAGAGTACAAATGCATATGTGAACGGCATTGAGTCGAAGGATATTGATCGAGCAATGCAATGAAGATAGGAAAAAGAATTTTTAATTCTAATCGCCATTTAAGTAATTAATAACAATAAACAATAATTGCAATAATTTAAATAATTACATCTTGGAGCAATTGTATATTAAAATAATTATTTCTAAAAACTGTACAATTTACACAATTTTAAAAGTTCGACTTATTAATTAAAAAAAAACTAATTAACAGATTTGCACAGTGTAAAATAAATATAATATTATTATAATTATTGATGATAAAATTAAAATCGAAATCAGATATGATAATTGAATTATGATTTCATATTCATGTTAAGCGAGATCTCAATGTCCAGAGTCCTTATTTATGGAATGCTTTCAATCATACTTAGAATATTTATTTTAAACCTTTTGAAATTATTTTACACTTTTTTTAATAGAAATAAATATTTTAACATATGGAATAATATAGAATAGTCTGTAATGTGAGTTCCCATGTTCCTTTTATTTATTGGAAATGCTTAATTCCGTATCATTTCATGGGAAGGAATATGTAAAATTTTCAAATTATGTTAAAAATGAATGAGTACCAAAATTGGAAATGCTGTATCAAAGTTGAAAATGCTGTATCAAAATAGTTTGAAAGGACAAAATCAACTTTGATAACCTTAAAACGATTATGATAGCCTTAAAATTAATTTTGCTTATAATAAACCTTAACTCTCTAAATTTGGACGCTTTTGAACTTTGACAACTAACATTTTATTTATACTTAATTCCTTTGTTATAATTTTTCATTGATAAAATTAAGTTATTCTGCCAAAAAATTAAATCAATTTATATTGATGAATATAATATATGGACCTTACATTCCACATCATGATTATTAAAACGTATTGATTCTTGTCATTTTAACTCAATTTTCACGTATCTTTTATAAATCTTGATGTATCATTAAAGATGGAGAAGACATAGCCTCTTTATGCTTTTTTTATAGGAATTTCATAATGTCCTATGTTATTCATCATTAATTAATTTAGAGTTGCCATGCACTGAGAGAAGACCTTGAAAATTCATGAGATGATATGGTATGACATTAATTCATTTATTTTGGTGATTTCATCAATTTAAAAATCTTACCTTTCTATTAGTTTTTTCTTGATCAATAATAAGAAAAATTATTATGTTATTTCATATAAAAGGAGATAAAACAATCATTAGAGAGATTTTTAATTCTTTTAACTAATTTTACTATAAATTATTTATTATTTAAGTTTTTTTCTTCTCTCCCTCTATTCTCTTTGACAATTTCTTTAATTTACATATTTTTCTATCTTATTCATAATTCTCTGAATCTTCACTTCTTAAATTTTGAGACATTGTTTGGTGTGAATAATAAAGGAAACTGATTTACTTTTTGTTTTACTCTAAATATTAAAATCTTGAGAGATTTTAGGAAAAGAATAGTTTAAATTATCTTGATAAATCATTAACAAATTAGAGTTTTTCTCTTTGAGTTATTATCTCAATTCTTAAGCATTTCTCGATATTTTTAAATGAAATTGACAAACTTATACATTTCACTGAATAAATCTTTACTTTTAAGAAATAGTAAAGACAATTAAAAACCAAAAATTGGACATATATTCTTGTGGTTGATGGATAGACCCTAATTTGATTGAACAGAGTTTGAATCTTATATAAACCTCTATTTTTGAAATAAAAAGATTGAACTGTCAAACAAAAATACTATTGTTATTTATTTTTTTATAGCACTTATTTTTTTTACAAATTTTTCCAAATATTTTCATCATTGGGGTTTTATATAGAAGATATTTCTTTATATATCATCTTTGTCCATGTTGTTTTGCAATTAGCTATACAAATGATAAATTACCTTATTTAATATATGTATGTTTAATGTATTTATATCAATTGTTTCACAAATTACTTACTTTATTAAATTTCTTTCATTTATTATAGCTATCAATTATATCAATTATGTTAACTTTATATATCTTTATAATTGCATTTCTCACATTTAACATATAATAATCAACAATTTAATTGAGTTATTTCATATTAATTATTTTATCCTTCATTTTAATGAACTTTATTTTATGATTTAAAATGTATAATTAGTAAATTTATGATAGTGTAATTATAATTATCATATAATTGTTTACGCATATTCCTCTTAAGATATCATTATTTTTATATTTAAATGCTCATTACAATTACATTTTTAGCTACTTTTGAAATGTTTCTTTGTTTATTCCATCACTTTACTAGTTGTTACCCAGTAAAATATAAAATTTTAATATAATTTTGTTATAACTTGCATTTAAATTATTGACTCAGCATGTTTCTATAATTAATATTTCATTTTTGATTTTTTTTAATTTATTTCATGTTTAATCATACAGTTCTTATGACAATTTGTAATTATAATTTAGTTATTAAAATATGCTATGATAAATACACTTTATTGATTTCGCAGTAATTTATATGTTTTGTCTAAATGATATAAATTAATAATGCAGCATCTGTATCTCTAGTTTTTAAAGTATATTTGAAACATTGATCTAAATTTATTAATTTTAAATTATTATTATTTCGAATATGAAGGTAAGATTTAAATATAAAATAAAATTATTTAATTATAAATAGTTTAAAGTAGTATTCCTCAAATTTTCCATGTCCCTGAATAGTAACTTTCGGCTGTTTTATAACATAGAGTTTGTTAGAAGAGTAATAACAGGCTGTACTAGGGAACTTACACCTATGTAATTTAGATAGTTGATTGAGAAGAAGTATCATCTTGATAATTAAATATCATTCATTAATATTTAAGTATTATTTGATATTAACTAAATTATCATAATCTTTGGACTATATAAATGTGATAAGTAGATAGAAGTTGATGGTTTAATTCTCATATTCCGCTGTCGACAATAGCCGTTCCGTGTACTTTATCTAGTCCAGTTTTGTAAAGTCTATTACTTTAAAGCATTATATTCGAAAAAAAATTATTATCTATTTTTTAGTTCATTAAGCATCAAGTCAATAAAATTTTTGTCAAATTATTATAATAATTAGTGAGAAACTTATTAATATAGGATTTTAATAATAATATGTACTATATTTATTAAATAATTTATAAGATAGACAATCGAGATAAAGTAATTATAAAATATTGTATAGATAGCTATATATTTCAAAGAAATGTACTTTTTGAGGTGAGTGGTGCAATTAAATTTAGAGTTTATTAACTTTTAAAGATGAAATGAAATGGATAAGATTACTTGTCTATTAATAAATTATTCAAATACAGATATTTGTATTTATTTGTTTAAAATAAAGATTTATCAATTTTAATATATAAGAATATATAGTCATCTCATTATATTAATATATTATAATCATATATATAATCAGATATCCATGTTTTTCTTTTTATAAATTGATTAATTTTTTATATTTTATTAATCTTTAAATTAATATAAACAAATCGTGTTACATTATCGTAAAATTCTAATTTACCACTATTTCTTCGACATTTAAGAATCCTATTGAAGAAATTTAATTGAAATTGTTTTAAATTAGAGCTAATACAGATGATTAAAATTATTTTATAGTAACCCTATCTTAGTTGAAATAAGTAGCTTTGTGATTAATTAGATAGAAACAATTTGAATCTCTCAATAAAATTGCTATGATAATGATGATAAATATATAGTCTACTTTATATTTTTAAAAATAAATACGATAAGAATTTGTTTTATAATATTGATGATATTTAGCTAGAAAATTTTATTTCATTTAGGTATAACTATTACTAAAAATGATGTTATAATTTAATTGTAAGATTGAGACTGATTAGTTTATGATGAATAAATAGTAAATTATGTAACTATACGTAAACTTTATATAATAATTTTTTTTACCTATATGGATTTCATTATAATAATAATATATAAATATTATGATGAATCATCAACTTTAAATATAATTTTAAGTGACCATAATCTAGGGGAATATGCATTTTTATGATTAAATTATAAACTGACTAGTATAGATAAAATTCTTACTTTAATTTTTTAATATTTTATTTGACTTAAGAGCCTAGTTACAATAGGCTGTAATTACTTAAATTTTCTAATAATTCATATTGATGAATTAATACTTACAATCAATAGGGAGCGAAGCGAGCAACGAGGGGGGGCCAGGACCAGTGAACTAATGGAGCAAGAAAAAAAAATTTTGGGATTCACATATAGGAAAACATTTCAGTCAGTCCCCGAATGCCAACATTTTTTATGTAAAAAATTTTCACAAACTGGCCCTAATAGGTTTTTGAAAAAATAATAGGAAAAAAAAAGAATGTCAATCCCCATCTTCAAGGTGGGTCCCTATTTGATATAAAATTGATAGTAAGTACTAATGATTACCTTTAGTTGAGAATGTTTAATATATTAGAGATCTCCAATTAAATTTCAATCTCTTTTATTTAATTTCTCTAATTCACTAATTCATATTGAACAGAATTATTTTTTAATCAATATGATTAAAGTATTCTTTGTTTATAATAAGGATTTCTTGTGGTATAGTTTTTATTTTTAAGGAAATTAAAATTGATATAATGTTTAAAACCTACATTAATGCATAGTAAATATGAATAATATAAGGAGCGCTTTTGAGAGGAACAGAGTCAAACTATAAAATATACGTTAAAATCTAAATAAAATTACAATCAACTTGCTATTAATTGAATTAATGCTATCATTATCATTTTTTATATCATCTCTAAAATTACTTAATAAACAATTATTCATCGATTTAATTATTTTTAAGTATCTTTTTTGTTACCATATACCATAATTGATTGAGAAATATCATTCAGGCAATTATTTAACATTCTTTGATTTATTATCTTTGATATCATCACTTTCTCAAAGCATATTATCAAACAAATTAATATACTCTTTTTAGTTTTAGCATATCATACTCCTAATCTTTTCAAAATTAATGATAAATTTGCAATTAATATTTCATTGTTAATTTTTTGTGAGTTTACCCTATAATATTAAAATTATAGTAGATGCTTCCTAATACAACTTTTTTTTGCTGCACTTAGTAAAATTTTAGGCAAATTGACTAAATATCAATAGATCTCTGAATGATAATTATTGCTTATCAGTAAAACATTTTAGATATATTTCATAGACAATCATTGATTTTGATTACTTTCTCTTGAGGAATTTAAATTTGAATGTTGTATGATTAAATTAGAGTAGAATATTAGTAACTTTAGAAATATTTAAATTACTAGAAATACTATACTTTTAACTTAGCTAATTTCTTATAGAACTATTCATAAAATTATATGTATTTTTAAGGTGTTTTTAAAGAATCTCTAATATCTTTTTGTGGTAAAAAACGGGAAAATTCAAATTAAAATATTTTAATTCTGATTGGATTTGTTTATAAATCCTTTTGAAATTTAAAATCTTGATTAGAACATATTGAAAACTTCAAATGATAATTTTTCAATGTCAAATCCTCGAGAATCACTAATGAAAATCAATGACTCTTAACATTATAAATATAGATGTTGTAGATTATTCTACTAAAGATAAATTGAAAAAGTTCTAAAAAATAAAGGATTTTTTCCGCAAAAGTTCTACTGCTTTTTTCAGCATCAATTAAAGGTATATAAGGATACAATTATAATAAATGCTTAGCCATTATTATTTATGAGGATCGCATGCCCAAAATTTTAAAATCTTTGCTGTGCTAATTTTACTCTAAGTGTTGGACATCTTTTAGTGTTTTAAAATATTATTAATAAAATTCGAATTACACAATCATATTTTTCATGTAAGTTTTATAGAAATTCCCCTGAAACTTGTTGCTTTAGCCCTATTTTATTTACTTATTTTCATTTTTAGTAACTTACAAATCTTCTAAACTATTTAAACTATCTTATGATGCATCTATAAATACTATGTGAAACCAAGAAAATCTTTGATTGTTCTTTGCATAAAATATGAATATATAAACATTAAGAAACAATGGAAGTCGACGGTGAATGGCTAATATCAATGCCCATGCTAAATCAAAGTAAGTCATACTCAGCTTAAATTAATACCTAAGTCTCTATCTGTTATTGAATAATGAAAAGTTGACAGTTGCGCAATTTTATTCTAGATACTATGCATATATAAATATATTTTATAAACAAATGATAAAAATAATATTATAATTCTTCTCTTTTAGAATTTATGATGATTTAAATAAAAATTAAAAATCTAAATCTCACTTTGGAAAAATTGAAACAGAGTTAGACTTTAAAATCGCTTTACATTAATTTAATTTTAAACCTCAAATCAATTATCTTCTCAATTTTATTTAAGAAGTTTGATTTTGAAGCAATATACTTGCTATTTTCACCTTGTCAGAGCAATTTTTCTATTTAAAATATTCTCTTTGATCTATAGTTATTCATTTAACAAGAAACTGTGAGTTCATTTGTTAAACTTTTGCGATTGAATCTTCATTTTATTTAATTAATATAAAATTTTATTCATTTCTTTGTCATATACTTGATTTATGTAATCGCAGTTCATTATTTCTTTCTGTCGGTAAACCACCCTCCTAGTAACTTTAAGAGATATGGTTTTGATTTCTTTCTGGTATTTAGTTTACTACATTGTTTAATTAAAGTAGATTGCAGTTTAGTTCGTAGTTCAGTTATTTGTTTATTTATTAATTCTTTATTTCGAATTTTCTGTGCTGACCTTGATAATTATCATCAATGCTCATTAACCGGATATTGCTTTGGTAATCGCTACTGTGGTGAATAGATTTAAATATCTTACATTCAAAATTTATCGTAATATATAAGTAGATAGTTGAGGATATGCTGATAAAGTTATATGATCTCAAAGATATTATATTCAATCTATGATGGATACCTAATATTTAGTTGTAATGAACAATTATTATGAGAATTTTATTATATAAATGTGCATTTTAAATAGAGAAATATAATAATAAATTAAAAATTAACTTAAAAGAAATAGGGTTAAACAAAAACAAATATCTCACTCATGATAAAGCAAATTGTTTTTATTAATAATACATATTACTATCTCTTGACTCTGTTCATTAGTCAGCTCTTAATTTTTTGTAGAAAATTCATGACAATTTCTACTTTCGTCATCCTTTTTTTGGCAATTTATTAGTCTTCAATAAAGTTCATTTCACTCCAATTTTGTTTGCGCCCTTTACTTATAGCGTTCCTTGCTCGACTCATTTAAATAAATATTAAATTTAATTTATTATTTATCAAAGCAACTGTACAATTCATTCATTCTTTTATACACTCTTAATTAAATGCTAAAAGTAATAAGTTTTTCATAATATTCGAGCGTTTTATAATTATTGTTCAAGCTTTTAATATTCTTATGTAGAATATGTTAATCTTAAACTATACTTTACTCAAAATTAACAAAGCATCATTTATACTAGAAATCTTTGATTTAGACAAAGATGCAGCTAATGACAAACAAACTATAAAGAAGATAAAACATACATATTTTGATAAAATAAGAATATGATGAGGAGTATATAGTTAATCATTCTTCAAACTATTATTATAAATTAATATCTTGAAGTATAAATGCGAATAAACATATTTTTACTTTTAGAATCTAAGGCTCTAACTCCACTTTTTTAAAGAAGTTAAGGATTAAATTGATAATTTTGGCAATCATACTTTATCTGAACTAATTTACCTGAAAATACAGTAATATTTATCATTAAATAAGTAAGTTAAGCAATGATTTAATCTGATAAATAGCTTAAGAGTTAAAAAATTACCTTTGCTATACTATATTCTTTTCATACATTTTTCATCAAATCCTTATATCATAGTGACAGAAAATTATGCTTGATAGCAAGAAATACCATTTTATTCTTAAATTTTGACAAGGTAAGTTAAGTCAAGATTTTAAAGCTTTTTAAATTTACTAATGATGATGATGGTATTATGGATGAACTAAATGAAATAAATGGAGCGATAGATTGGATGAACTAATTTTTATTAAAATGTTTCGTTTATTTATTACTTCTACTAATTGAATGATTGAGTAAATAATGTGCTATATATTAAATTATTTTTTAAATAATAATAATATGATCACATTGAGGTCTCTGGGGACCCCCGATCTAAAATATATGTTATTATATAAGGGTAAAGCCCTTTTCAATTAGTTAGTGTCAATTCTTGGGGAATCGATTTTAGGACTTCTACGTCTGTGTTTAATTTTTACTCTGTACGTCTTCTTCTTTGTTGGTTTCTTCATGTCTCTCTTGACTAACTTCCCTTATTTTGATTTCCATCTGCTGTGTACATAGTTAATAAACCAAGGTTGATTTTCAAAATGTTCTTTTATCTCTCTGTCGAGTTCGATTCTTCTTTAATCGATTTTTATTTTAACTCTCTTCCAAACTGTGAAAAGTGACAAATTCTTGTCAACGTTCAATTATGTTAGGGTTGTTTTTTTAAGTTCGGGGTCTTTGTAATTATCATGGATGAAATTATTTTTGCCAAGCTAGCTATTCTTTCATCTAACATCGAAACTTTTTCCTTGTAATTTGATATTATTCTATCGTAGAACTTATGTGGATAAAGTCTGGTGATCTTAGGTACCTATTTAGGAATGAAGTTTCTGGCCAGAATCTGATCAGATTTTATAGAGGTACCGATGTATGACGTATTAGCTGTCAAAGGGTCCAGAATTAAATTGAAAAAAATGTCTGTTCACTATTTAATAGTGAAAATGAGTTTGGGGTATGAGGATCCTCTATGGCTTGTTTTTTGGGGCCTTCTTCTCTTTCTCCTGTGGAATTTAAGTTTGAGTCATTACTAGACTGTTTTTTAGTGTTTCTTCTTAAGTTGTAACCTTTTGCTCACTATGTTGAATCTATGTAGTGAGTGATTAATTATTTTTTACTAAATAGGAGAATGGGGTTTTGTTGACCTAGTGTCTGGGTGATGTTTTAAGTTAACTATGGAGTTTGAGTTTTACTTGAGTTTTAAAATCTTTTTTGGTATGGTTCTTGTTACTTACCCTTAGCGTTCTATTTTGCTTAATGTTCATTCTTTTCTCTTAGTCTTTAGTACTCCAATTTCTTTAGTATTGTAGAAATACATTTGAATTTGGAAATTTAATTATAAATAAATAATAAATCAAAATCGTGACAGTTAAAGTTGGCCAATTTGAACGATCTTGGGCTCATTCGATAGAGAATTCAAAATTAGCTGGACTTTATTTATTGCGGTACTATTTTATCGCATCTCTGGAGCGAGGTAACTTCACTTTAATGTGAGGGCATAATTTAATGAATTTAGATAAGTTCAATTAAATCGAGTTAACTCGTTCAAGAGATGAGATAAAATAGCACCGCCAATAGGAAAGTCCAGCTAATTTTGAATTCTCTATAAAAAGAGCCCAAGATCGTTTAAATTGGCCAGCTTTAACTGCCACGATTTTGATTTATTATTAATTTGATAATAATTAATTTTCCAAATTCAAATGTATTTCTACAATAACAGTAAGTAAATTTGCTCTTAGATTTGTTGTTCCTTAAGTTTAAGGTATTTTTGGGGTGTTTTATTCCATTGTGTGACTAGTAGTGAGGTACAAACTCTAAGTCCGCTGTTGGATCTTCACTCCTGAATGATTGACAATCGTCATCATGACTCCAGTCTTATGCGTCCGAATCTGTTTTGGATGCGCTACCTACCCTCGATTTTCCAGTGATAGGGTGGTAATAGGGGTAAAAGTCTTTTGTTTTCTTGTATAATTCTTGGGGTAGTTCATCATCCTCTTCTTACCAGACGTAGTTATAAACTAAGGTTACTTCGTGATCGTCGTATAACTTTTGGAGTGTGGAACATATTTGTTCCTTCTCGTCCTGTTGTGAAGTTAGATTTGCTCTAATAGAATTGTCAGCCAATGATATTATCTCTCTATTATAAAATAGATAATTTTATAAGCAATCTCAAAACTTCAGTCAGGGTCTTGGAAATAACCCTTATCATTTAGTTAAATTAGGTCGTACTTGTGAGGTTATTCACACATCTCATAAGTTTACTCCTTATTTAATAATTATTTTTTTATTTTATTTTGATTTTGCTAATACTTTATTGAAATATAAATGGTTATTAAGAGAAAATAACATAAGAATCAAAAATTTAATTAAATAATAATAACTCGTATTATACCTGTTTGTTCTTTTTATCAATAACCATCACTCATTGACAATCTGAAGAAGATTGATGGCATTTCTGAAAAATAATGCCAATAATCATTTAGTATTGATTATTTATTAAATAGAGTAGCAACAATTTCCTCTAATTTGAGTGAGACATATCCATATAAGTTAATGAAAATACTTCTCAAAAATGCTATGTGTGTAATCCTTATACCACATCTATTCGGCATTGACTGAGATGGCAGCTCAATTCATTCTAAATATATCCAGGAAAAGAAAGATTTTGCTCGAAGAAATGCGCTTCCTATTTCTTTTAATTGTTTTTAGTTTTTAAAAATGAACTATTTAATGCAAGGTTTAGTTAAATGATTAAAACAATTAGAAGTTACTTATGCAAAAGTTTTATCTACAGTAGCTACTGCGACTATGAAAGCATTAAAAATTACTGGTGTAAGCTATCAAAATTCGCTTATATATATACAAATAAAGACTTCAATAATTTAACTAACAGTTACTTATTTATCTGTTATTTATCATAGATGCAACCATATAGTCAATATTTCTATATATTCCATCACTTAATCATGAATATTTTCCTAACGAATATTATTTAATTATGTACTTTTAGATATATTTTCTAATATAAATTAGTAATGATAAAGTAGTAATCAGAAATTTGTAATATCTTGCTCTTTGCTGAAGTTTATAACATCTTTCTGTAATTTATTACACCTCATAAGTATTTAACTCCTAATATATCATATTTAATTCATTTAATAGATATACGATATTAATCATAATCAATCGTATCTTTTTCCTTGATTAAAGAAAACATATATTTTAACATTTCATTTTCTTAGTTTATAATTATTCCTTGCTAATTTAAATCTAAAATTTCTTTAATAAATAGTTACTGATAAGTTTATTTATTTGAAATGTAGAAAAATATAAATATATTTCAATTAAAATATGAGGGTTTCATCTCAAAGTATAAAGGGTTATTTCATTATTGATTAGTATATTTATAAATATTGGTAATAAAAATGAAATCGATATTGGCAAATCTAGAATCATCTATAATCAAAGGGAAATAATGCTTTAATTCTGATTCTCTAAATACTAACTACTAATTTATAATAAAGTTGCTAATCCTTGCTCAATCTCTAATACATTAATGATAATCTTCCAATAACACAGCAATTAATGAACTTGTTTTAATAGAATATTTGAATATTGTAAAAAATCCACAGATACACATGCTATAAGTATAATTTAATGGAAATCTCATTATAAAAAACAATAACTAAGATTACTATGCTGTGTTTTTGAATAAATTTAGCTATCTAATGTAACTGCTACCCCAAAATGCTATATAATGTTTAATTATAGCCCTATTTCTCTATGTAGAATACTGAGAGTAGAAGATAGCTAAAGGCATGCTCAAAGTTTAAACAACAGCAGTCATGGGAAATTCGACAATTTTCCATCTTAGAGTTTGTATATAATGATGAATGACACATGAAGTAACTATAGTAGTTGTAAAATCTAACGAAAATATTGATATGACTATGCATATACTTAAATTGCGTTAGAGAGATGCGTTTTTTTGCAGTTCTCCACATCAATCCTAATCAATGCATTAGGAACTAATATTAAAATATCAAGCATATTCGATGAAATCAAGGAAATTCCATGACAATTAAAAAAAGACAAAGTTGAACGAACTATTAAAATTCTAGATAACCATTAGAAAACATAATCGCAATTAACAATCTACTTTAGTTGCTATACTCAAAGAGAAGAGTGAAATAAGTTTTAAGCGCATAATGTTATTAAATTAAGTTAAATTATATTTTTTTAATTAAATGCACTAGCCAAATAAATATATAAACTAAGTATATGGAGATTCAATCTACAAAAGTTATGACAATTTTATAAATAAATCATGAAGTTTAAAAAAAGTTTATCTTTAAAAATAACTGTCAGTAAATTAATTTTCTATTCTAAATACTAAACTAAACCTCATGGTTCTATTTAGAATGAAAATAAGGGTAAAAATAGATTAAAATGAAGAAAATAATGTAGAAAATACTTACTAATGGTTGATTGATGGAACATTGTTATCTTGTTGGGTATAAATTTTAGAGTTGGCCAAAAATTAATTTTAATTGGTAGAGATGGTTTTCACTTTAAAGTTTAATGATCCTGCTAATGTTTTTATATTGCTGGAATAAATTTTAATTCTGATCAGTTAATAATCTTTGATCAATCTATTATTCTAATTATTTAAATTTTAGCTATTAAACTTAATCTTTTATTATTAACGCCTTATTTACATCTTAAAAGAATCATGAGTTTTTACTATAAATAAAAGTATATTCAGTTAATTCATAAAAATACTTTTATACTTAAATTTTCAACTTTATAGTCTTAAAAAAAATAACTGTATGTATATAATTTGACAATTTTTATTTATTAATTTTAAAGAAAAATAAATCTTTACCTCTTTTTTGTTTGTTTTGACTTAGTTAGTTATTAATCTTATATTCAAATTAATCTAAGGAATTATTCACTCAAATATATTTGATTCTGATTTATTTAAAGAAAAATTAAAGTCTATTTCTCAATGATTTTGTTTTTGAGAAATTACTCAACTTATTTATAATTATTTTTACTTCGGTTTGATTTTTATGTGACATCACAACTTCAGTTTCAGTATACACACTTGGTACATTCTAATCACCTTTGAATATTTTGACTTAAAAAAACGCGGATCTAGCTACAATATCAAATTTAGTCACAAAAGCCATTAATTAAATACTGAGCTGCAGCTGATAAGCTGTGTATTTGCTTAACTTTTAAAAATAACTGCAATAGTGGAGTGCCTGCAGTTATTTAACTTCAAGATGGTTTTCGAATAACACCGATAAATTTTAGCGAATAATATTTGTGGATTCTTTATGTTCAAAGAAGTTACTGCACTATGCATGCCACAAATATGAAATCATTAGTATCATAATTTTATTTGAAATTGAAAAAAATTATTCTACTTTTGAACACTGCCCTAAAATTTTTCGACTGCGTAACTAAGTTGGCTACTTTATAAATTCTTGTAATTTCCAAAGGGTTGTAATGCATACCCTAAACTGTAAATTTGACGACCTTATCAACTGTTCACGAAACTATAGATCATCATTGCAAGTGTATCGGTAGAATTGAGTAAGTAGATGAAGATACTATGGAAAATTAGTGGCAGCTTTTAGAGAGGTCATGATAAATGACAGCCAATTTATTTTAGAATCAAAAGTTGTATATTGCACTGGATTAGCAGTATTATCTTAAAAATATTCACTTAAATAATCCATTAATAGCATTTATAAAATATATATTCTTATTAAAAGCTTCAAAATAGCTATTTACTTTAGCTAAGAGATTGGTCATATAAGCTTTTTAAATAAAATTCATTTTAATTTTAATTTTATTTTTCAATAAAATTAATTAGAATTAACGAAATAATAATCATAAATAATTAATGATCCCTATGCTTGGATTGTAATTAAAATTTTTCACATTTAAAATATTGTCAAATTAAAATATTGAATTTAAAATTGAATGAGATCAATATAATTCTGTCCTTAACTTTAACAATAAGTAATTAAATTGTTCAAAAAAATTATATAGCTATTCAAATTTGAAAAATAACCTTAATAAAATCATAAAATATACAAATTTGGAGCAGACTATTTTTATATATCATCCAAGATATTCAATTTAGAATTATTTTCTTAACCTATAATATTAAAATAAAAATAATTTTACAATTGACTAATTCGAGATTAATAAATGTAGAAGTTTGATATAAAAAAAAGTAAATACTACTTCACTATGATAACTAGAAAGAACAGCAAATAATTAGGTCCGAATAAATTGTGTAAATACAATGATTTACAGTATTTTTAGTTTAATTAATTGCTTGAAATCTGCTTGAACCTTAGTGCTTTGTCGCAGAAGTACAATTTCAAGTGAGGTGGTAGAAGCAGTTGTTAGATTATTAATGGCATTATTTATAAAGTATTAAATAGTGCATCATCTGTTTCAATGACATAATAAATTTTATAAAACACTCGTTAAAAGAATTAAATATTTTGTCAATTTTAAACAGAATTATTTGGAGTACTTCAATACAATTTTTAATTGATTTTTTTTAATTTAGCGACGAAGCTGCAGTTGTTCTATTTTCACATCTGGTGGCTCCTTTGAAGTCATTTTACTTCTTTCTCTAAACAATATTTAGTTAATAGAATTAGAGAAGAAATAATTGTAGTTATTATTTGTATTTTATCTACTGTTTAATGCAGTTAAATATATAAAAATGCTGAGTTAGCAATTAAAATTTATCAATTTATTTAATTGAGTCTACTCTAGTGTCTTGTCCTAACAAATTTTATTTGATCTTTAGTGTGGTAATTAAGATTTCTGCATCTCTGGTATTTATTGAAGTATCACTTGATTTAGCAGCAACATCATAATTTTCTCCTTGAAATTATCTAATCATTGAAATTCTATACATAATTTATAGAATAAATATACCTTTTAGTCATTCACAGACTAACTAGGCATGTATGCATAAAACAAGAAATTAAATCTGTACATTTGAAAGTACATTTTAATTTTTTTTATTGTAAGAAAGAGTTTATATTAAGTTTATTTTAGCAATATTTCAATATATTTGAGATAATGCTAATAATTTAGATTATTCGTTTAATTTCATTAAATTTTTAGTAAATTTGAGTTCTTTCTCAAATTTTAGTAATAACATCCCTTTTTTCATCATTTTTGTTGGCTTATATGATAACAGAAGCAACATTCAAAAGCTAAATAATTACTATAAATAAATTAAATAGAAGGGTTTGGTTTAAAAAAATCAAAAGACTAAAATATTCTATGTATTTTCGACATCATATTGAGTTTATTGATGATATTAGCAGTCAATCACTGTTTAGGCTTCTTGTTTAAATTATTATTAAGCAAAGACTATTAAGCTCACGAGTTTGAATTTTAAATAATCTACAATAAAAACTTTAATAGACTTTATAATAAAATACATAAATTTAGAGATTTAGTTTGATATAAGTTATTCGTATAATCATATCTGTTTTAATGACTTTTAAATAGATATTTTACCTTTAAATATATATTATTTCACTTAAATTTATCATATTAATCCAAATAATCCATTTCTTTATGCTGTTAATGATTATATAAGTATTATTTTAAGATTCAAATATTTCTATTAAGACTTTTGTACATTGCAAATAGAATTATACAATTTAATAATGTATTATACACTAGATTTATGAATTGCTGTAATAATGATTTGTTAACAATTAAATAAATAAAATAGGGATAATAAGAACAATTTACTAAAATAACTATTAGTTTAATGAGTCTATATATAATTTATATTTCTTAATTTATAAAGAAATAATTATGGAATATTATCAACATATCAAAAATTAATAGATTCCTTAAAATTAAAAAGGAAAAAGAATTTATTAGAAAAGGATTGTGAGTAAGCTATAATTATTTTTATTTATTATGTAGGAATACATTCGATTTTGGAAAATGAGTTTTTATTAAATTAATTTAATATTAAAATCATGGCAGCTATCAAATCCAAAGTGACTTAAAATTCAATAATAAATGGTTTTTATGGTAGATCCCAAAATTTTAGCTGGACTATAATATTGGCAATATTCCTGAATCATCCCTAAAAGTGATATATTTTGATTTTGAGCTAGCTCCAAAAAATAGTAAAAGGGTTTATTCTTGTTTGGCGATGAGATAAATTCATTATAGCAATAACAACCACCGTCTAATTTTTAATCGATATCCAAAGAGTATAATATTGATAGGGTTTGGATAATTTTCCAAAATATATAACTGAAGGTAATTAATAATTAATTAATTTACCCAAATCGAATTTATTCCTACAATAATTGATTTTAATTATATTTATATATATATATCATAAATTAATTATATTTAATTTAAATTATTAAATAAATGCACTTAAAATTAAATCAAAGTTTGCAATGAATATATATATATATTTATATAGTTTTTAAATAAAAACCCAAGAGTAAAAATTAATCGTATTTTGTAAAATTTATAATATAGAATATATAAAGGCTTTTGTGATAGTTATGAATTTTATAATTTACATAATTAATTAAATTTAAGAAAGTATATATTAACAAACAATAGAGTATCCCTTAAAACTTCTGAAATAAAAAAGAGGCAGTATTCAACAAATATCCTAAAACTCAGCATTGAGAGGGAGAAAGAATTCTCTCTAAAAACAGTAGAATTCTTCAAGCTAAACCAGATAATATAAAAATGTCAAAGATTCGATGGCACCATTTTTTTTAAAGCACTAAATCTGCCTCATTTCATGCTGGTGCAATGGGAATTTTTCTTCTTAAAAATGTGCCTTAAGGGATCTCAGCAGTCAAAGATCTAATGGCAACAATGCAACACGTGATGAAAATCATACTCCACCAAGACCTAAGAAACTCGGTGGTAAAAAGAAGAAAACTTTAGAATTTAGAAATTAATAAATTTCTAATCATTAAAATAACAAGCCTCCTTTGTTATTTCACCAAACTCTCAAGAGTAATGATTCATTCTATATATAACCATAGATGTATCACAACATTATGATTAATTTTTACTTAAAAAAGCAATATATATTTACTTTTGAATTTATAGGACCAGAAACAGCGAAAGCTAACTCGCAGTAGATAAACATAAATCAAGTTTTAAGGGAGTCTTTGCTATAAAATAAGCAACAATAGTAGCATCAATAAAATCAATAACATTAAAAATATCACTTAATCCCATCAACTAATATACCAATAGACACCACAACATCTACTTATCATATCCCCTAGTAAATAGTGTCAGAATTGGAGTAAGTGGCCACTCCACATAAAAGTTGTCAAACATGCTCAAAGATCAATACCTTTATGCATAACTTTCACCAGAGAGACTCAATAATGCGATACTAACTTCCAGTAACAATTACGGCGATAACTACTTGCTTGAAGAGCATCAAAATCACATTATCTCAAAACAAAACCAGATAGACGATCACGATCATGACTACAATAACAATGAAGACTAAGTCAACTCCATGCTGTGGAGTATTGAGAACTCAATGTCAACAGGAGCAGGCCAACTTGATAATGTATAGTCTGGACGCCATTATACGGACGAGGGAGTCTCGACTCTAGGAAGATACTGATACTCAGGAATGCTGCTAGCTCAAATTCTTGAGGACTCGGTTGATCCAAAAAACAAGATATAAGACGCATTCTCGGTACTGCCTGCTCAAGCCCGAGTTTAACGGATGCATCTCAACAGCTATCAGCTAGCTGCGACTCATAGTGCAGATTCTCTTCAATCAGTCAAAATAGAAAAAAAGTCTCTATTATATATAATACTTTTAGATATAAAGAAATATAAGAGCAATAAGATAGTGTAAACTTTATAATTTTAAATTGAATTTTTGTTTGATTTGTTTTATAATTATATATATTATGGGACTAAGTAGAAATTTTTATTTATTTTTAATACTTGGTCCCAATTAAATTATAAATATTATGAATTTATAACAATTAAGGCTTCATTTAAAATATAAATACACATATGAAATTACATTTCTACCTATTTTATATATCATTTATTAATATTTAATTAAATTAATAAAAATTATAATTTAAGCATAAAATTATAATAATCTTTAAGTTTTGTTACTTTACATAGTAATTTTATTTTTGATTTACTCATTTAAAGAACATAAATAAATTACATTTAATTTTAGACTAAAACTCTCTCCATATATTATCTTCAGTATATAAAAATTTAATTTGACATATTAAAAAATATTATTAGTATAAAGAATGGTACCAAGTAGATAAAAATATATATATATTACTACTTGGTTCCAGAATATTATATAAAAATGTTTAAAATCGTACAAAATTTTAAATAAAATTATAATAATGCTTTAACTATGGATATTTATATTTCTCATATATTTAAGGTTCTATGAATTCTCGATTTTTATCATATTTTGACTGAATCTATTCAACTATGGAATGTCCAAGCAAATGCAAACACTCTTTAATATTTAATGACACTCTTCAAATTAACACCTTCTCCAAGCTCCCTCTCAAAATAGTACAAGGGTAGAGAATAGCTTTTAATTCCAGAGGAATCCACCAGGAGAAATCTCTACGCATGCAGACGAAATCGCTACCACTCAATAACCGAGAGCGGGAGCGTCCTCGTAATTTTGTAATCTCCACTACACCCACTCCCTAACAAGACACTGATTAATAGCCTTTAGTCTCCTTGAGGCTTTGGTGTAAAATACTTGCTATCAGAAATGCTTAGCCTAGGATCAATCTTCCAACACCAAGCCACCCAGCAAACTATGCAGCCTGTTGGTCTGCTAGCTAAGACAGAAGGAGGAGGAGATAAACATTCCACAATACTCTTCTCTGGAGATTACGGAGCAAGTCAGTAATTTTATGAAGGGATACACGTCTATTAAGAGAGGCCCACTCTATGAGATATTTTGACCCCAGTTCTCAAATCACTAGGTTCCTCAAATCTAATGAAGATGACTGCAGCCTTTTACCAGACAGTGAAATCTTTTGACATGCACATCTTGTGACGGTATTTTTTGCCACCCTCTCCAAGTGCTCACGAATCACCCACTCCTATCAACTGCCAATCCATGTATATTAGTATTTCACATTTATTTCAGCCAGGGAAATACTTCTCTGTGTCGTTGACTAGTCTCTGATGCGTATTTAAACGGTTCTCGAAAGTCTATGCTTGCAGGGTCTCAATGGCATAATTACCCCCCCAGTTCGCCTGCAACACAAATTCTGAAAGTTAGGCAAGCTTTTAGTATTAAATTTTTTAATAAACTTATTAAAGTCCAAGTCCCAATAATGAAAAGCTAGGACACCCTATTAAAATTATAATTAATAAAAATATTAAATCTTTGAAATGAGCAATAGAATCCAATTCAGATTAGAGCGAGGGTCCTCAACCACAGAAGCGGCAGCAAGCACCACTGGGCAAGTTAAAGGCCTACAGAGTATGAGACATCTTCGACGCCAAGGTCATCAGGAATGCCATCCACGCCAAGGTTATCTATGAAAACGATCCTCGATGAAAGACTGTGTGAGTGGAGCACTCGAAGCATAGTCGATACATTTATCAGTAAGAAGATGTCAGAGCTCCACGACCACCCCTACTGGAACATTTACGCTGGGGCACGCTCATATCAAGGCATGGATGTAGAGACCAGGTCAAGTGATTACTAGGACTGGGACAACAGCTCGCTAGATTCTCAATAGCGAAATGGAAATGGAAACTCTGATAAGTGGCAGGGCACCAACAAAATGAGGAAATTAAGGATCAAAAGGAAGATAAGAGCATGGGTGAAGAAGAGGAAGTGCAGCTATAGCACAACTTTAATACTAATGAGAATGGTAACGAGACTAAAATGCTACTCGACTCTCTTTATGAGAATCAAATAGACAACCACAATGCTAATGACTTAATTATATATATATATATTTTATTTATTATTGATTAATTTAACATTCACAAAATGCGCTTAAATTTTACTCTTGGGGTTTTATTAAAAATGGAATAATTCTCAACAAAAAAATAAAAAAAGTTGATGTAAAGTTTAGTCAGCCTTTTATTGATTTGGTTATAAATAATCTGTTAAGCTAATCAAGAGTTAGGAACTTTAAACTATTGTTTCAAGAAACTTTAGTTTTGTGGTTTATTTATATTTAAATATCCTTTTTACTTGTGAGCTCTATAAATTTTTTAAAATTGGGATCGAAGCTCTACTGATGTCAAACATAGAGCTATTATCCTCTTTCATGAAGAGTGACATAACCAACTGATCACTCAGATTAGAGATTATTTAAGATCTAGATGACTAAGTATCATTTGTACTTTGACTATAAAACAATTTACTCTGAATAGTTGTACTTAAAATCATATCAATATGAATCAAATTATTCGATATTAAAAAAACGAAATTCTCTATAAACCCCTCTTTATTAACTTATATAGGGCAAAGCAATATACAATTCAGAAAACTGAACATAATTTAGTGGAAATCTTAACCAGTAATTTCCATATGATCATCATAAGCAAAAGATAAATATACAAATGTGATATTACTAAAATAGAATTGAAATGGGGAAATGGATCAAATAAAATACTTCTTAAAATAAATATATAATCATAACTGCCTTTAATTCCAGAGGGCTTTATGCAATTTGATCTTTTAAAAGTAATTTAATTTGTTTTTTAGTTAATATACTTAACTGCCATTAGAATTATGATTAAAAGTAATTATGACAAAATCCTAAATATATAATTATTAAATATAGTACTGTGTAGATTGTGCAAAAATATATCATTTAAATAGGGCCTTTGCTAAACCTCAAATATATTATGCTTAATAAGTGATATTATTTTTATCATTATTATTTAAATAGAAATGGCAAGTAGTTTGAATACTGATATTTTTGGAAGCTGCTTCGTTTAAAAAAGGAAGTTTAGGATTATAAATCATTATGTCAAAAGATTCAAAAAAGTACAACTACAGGCACGACTTTTTCTTGATGGTCAAGGGAACTGTGGCGATGAATGCCATCGAAGAGATTCAAAATAAGCTGCAGCTGAACTAGCCATATATTTAGGAGGTCAACATGTATGGCGACACAGCTTCGAAAGTTACGTATTTCCACATCGATGTATCAAAGGACAGCAATGGAATTAATAGAGAGTACTTTAAGAACAAAAACAGAGGGGGATTCTTGTTGTTTTATAAAATGGGCCTCAAAATGACTGAATTAAACATCAAAACCTCCGAAGAATTCTTAACATTACACTAAGGCCTGCAACACACATTTGGTAATCCAGCGGAGATGCAATTTGAATACGGCAAGATAACATCTTCAGTTCAGTAGAACTAGCAAATTTCCCTTTTGGAGAGATCAGAAGAGAAAGGGTTTGGACCGAAAGAGTCAACGTTGATACTGGAGATGAGGGAAAGTAAAAGAAATTTGAACGGCCCAGCATAAGAAACACAAAGCTACATGAAGAGGACACATAATCAAACTTAACAAATATCACTTATTAAGCATAATATATTTGCACAGAGCAAAACCCTATTTAAATGATATATTTTTGCACAATCTGCACAGTACTATATTTAATAATTGTATATTTAGTATTTGGTCATAATTACTTTTAATCATAATTCTAATGGCAGTTAAGTATATTAATTTAAAAAAAATTAATTACTTTTAAAAAAGATCAATTGCATTTAAAGCCCTCTGGAATTAAAGGCAGTTATGATTATATATATTTAGAAAAGTATTTTATTTAAACCATTTCCCCATTTCAATTCTATTTTAGTAATAATTTGTTTATAACCTAAACATTCCTCCAATAATCCTATCACTTATATTTGTAAAGAACAGAAATTAACTTTAGTAAAAGAATAGTTTAGCAAGGATATAAGACTTCATTTCTTTTAATTTTTCATTAGCTCGAATATACATAAAGAACCAATAGGGCTATTTTCGACTTTAGAAAAATAAAAAATGCTAAGGTTTATGTGAAATACATAACTTTATTATTTGTTGCAGCTGTGGATGTCAAGGCAAAAGTGATAAAATTTTTTAAAACTATGACTTTATATTTAATATTATAAATGCTATGTCATTATATCTAAAAGGTTTCTATTTATTTAATTTATTATTGAAAGATGAGTAAAGTTAGACACTTTAGATTTAACAAAGAGAAGTTAACCCAAACATATCAAAAACCCCTAAAATTTTGGAAGTAATTATTTCAGAAATACAGAGTGAAAAAATAATACTATAATGATGATGAATTCGCTTACGGCAAGTTAAATTAAAAATCTAGAAATTAACATCTCTAGTTTTAATATATAATTATACATTAGTATTACTTTAGTAATATATAGGAAATTTTTAAAAAGGGCAGCTCGCAACTTTAGAATCGGAGGAGACATTAAACCAAAGAGAAAAGATTGACAACTTAGCACTTCGAAGTCTCTGCAGCGAAAGAAGCAAGTTCCTAGGGGGCCGTGTCCATCACCGAGAGTGCTAAACTCAAGTAACTGCTGTCATGCAAATGCGATGCTTGTTGATCAATTGTTCGTAATACATGGAAGACTGGTAAAACTTGGAACTTCAGCACCTGTGTTTGTGAGCTGCACACCAACACTCAGTAAACTATTGGGGACATAACCCTCGCTTTGATTCAACCTCCACTATGGTCCTACTCAAGGTCGTCTTCCTTGTATCTAATTGCTATCTTGATCTTCGTACCTTTTACAAGTCTGTACAAATGATAAAACTAATGTATAATATATTATAATACTACATCATAAAAAATGTGATAATCATTGAATAAAAGATTTGAAAAAAAATTCATTCTCTCCAGAGTTTAAATTTTACTGGCATCAGAAAAAGTCTGCAAAAAAGACCACTGATGAAAAATAATAGAAATGTGTAATTAGAAAATATACCAATTATTAGTAAAAGAAACACTTAACTTGACTTGGTATTAATATATAAAACCAAAATGTATATATTTAAATTTAACAAAAAGTATTATCACTATCCATAATCTAAAAAGAATGAAAAAAATTAAAAATATAGCTATGACATTAATCGATTTTAACATTCTCAGCTATATATTGTTTGATTATTATAATTAAAATAACATATAATTTAAAAGTTAGGTTCAGTAAACTAAAGAAAATAAAAATATAAATACAAATAAAATTATTATAAAGTAAAATAATCTGCTCCTTTTATAGTTTTTTAAGATATTCTTATATAAAAAATTAAATTAATGATAAAATACCATAAAATCGTAGCCGTTCCAAAAATAATCTGTTCAATTTATAGTAATTAATTTTATCTTTAAAAACAAATTATTTATTAAATAAATTTAGTAATTGTTGTTTCTTATGAAAATATTGTTAAAATGTATTAGAATAGGAAATTGTAGATAAATGTATATATTCTTCTGTAATTACAACTGCCACTAATTACACTTTCCATAATTACTAATTATATTTTAAATCTTTTTATCTTAATTATAATTATGACTAAATTTAATTGATTATATTAATTTTTGATTTGTGAGTAAATGTGCAAGAATAAAAATATGTCATATAAACTAGGGGTAGGTTATGCGCAGAAATCTAATTATATATATATTTAGTTCTGAAATGCAATTATATAAGATGGCAAGGTATTTGAAGATAAAGTAACAAAAAAAACATGATTCCACATTTAAACCCCAAAACCACTTAATGAGGTTTATAAGTGCTTTGATTTCTAGGGTATAGTTGTGGTCTTTTTGGAGTTCGTAGAAAAAATGTAGATTTTATGTGAATTTAATGAATATTTAATGAGTACTGGTGTTATTAATTCAAACAAATTTTATCTGCTTATCTTTATTGTATCTCTTTAACTACGCTCTCCCTGGTGGCTCTAGAATGTCATCTAATGTTTATCAAGGATAGTTTGGAGCTCTCACGATAATCATCTCTACTATGCTTTTAATTTATTTTCATGCATCTTCTTACTTTATGTGTTTCTAAGCCAAACTTATTGATTGCCTTTCATGTTTAGTACCAAAGTATGAAATACTTTCCATATCACTTTCTAATATTATTGCAGCTACTGCCCAAATATCCCATTAGACAAAACAATTGTCCACTTCTCTCTTATTGGGAAGTATCCGGGAATCCCATCCACCTATGCTAAAGAAACGATATCTTATCTTAATGCTCTATTGAAATCGATTACAACTACTTCTAATGGGCAAAGATTTAGCATTACATTTTCAGGCTTCAAATCTCAATGAACATATCCAAGTTCATGCAACTCCTTGACATCTTTTATCATATCTGAAAGTATATCGTTTAAATCATCGGGATATCGATTATGATATAGATAGTATCTCAGAGTCATTTCGAATTTCTTTAACCTTAGTGCGATGAAATCATAGCTTAAAATAACTCCATTGAGCTTAAGCAAATTCTAGCAATCTTTTCTCTAGGACTCTATAAGAACCATTTATTCATTTGAAAACTCACTTTAATACTGTTGGTTCTTAATAAGATAACTGAAGGGATACACCTCGTATGCATTCTCATCATCTACTATGAGCTTTGCTTTTGCAGGCACGTTTATATATAAGTAGTTTTCAATACAAGTGCTGAGATTAATTGCATTAAATGCTGGTATATTCATAGCTTTCGCTTAGAAGCATGCTGAAATTGTATTGCCGACTGGTTGGTTCATCGATTCAAATCGCTTCTGCCTTTTGAGTTTCTCCTGCTTCTCTCTTTAAATTCAAGAGTGTTAGATTTACTTTTAGCTGGTACTAATTTTTTAGTCTCTTAATCTTTAATCAAGAACTCGCTTAGGTGATGCTTTTGCATATGCCTTTTAACTTTAGCTGAGTGAGTATATGATTTCATGCATGTCGTGCCCTAATACCTACCATCTACCTATTATGCTTGAAATAGATCTTGGCTTTGCCAGAGTTTACCTCTTTCAGGTGTCTCTTCAAGCTTTGTTCGGTCGAGAAAAGATTCTAGCAGTCTTCACATTAATATAATTTTATCTTTTCGAGTGATTGCTGTTCTAAAGCCAAATTTTCGTTTTGAATAGTGAAATAATTAATAAAATTTAAATATTTGAATATAAGGAAATACTTATATAAATAATTAAGACATTCCTCTGACTTATTGATTGAAAGTTGACCATTAATTTTTATTTACATTTTATTACCCAGTACTTATACTTTGGGGTTTCGCTTATATTTATTACTTCAGTGATTAGGTTTAGTCTTAGCATCATACTTAATTTTAAAACCTTTAATATTTGAATATTTGTGACTCTTATGGTTAAATTACGAATTAAGTTGTGTTAATTAAGGTTAATAGTATATAAAGCTTTATCGTTATCCAAAACACTAGTCTTACATATATTTTTCTTGTAGAGGACTAAAAATCATCATGAAAAGGGAAGATCTAGAATGTCTCTTTACTTTGGATGTGCTTTTATACTCAGTAGGCCCTGGGATTTTTATTAGGTGAATTTAATCACATAACAGTGATCGAAGCAAATATCTCATTGGTTAGTTTAAGCTAGAATTTGAGCAATGAGGGTCTTTAACCAGTAATTTTGCTCAAGACTCATCGCTTAGCTTCCTAGAAGATGTTGCCAGCATCTCGTTGCATAGAGATTGAACACAGAGGTGTAAGACCTTTAATACACCCTTAAAGAGCTTTTTAGGCTTTAAGACAATTAAGAAAGCGCCTTTTCTTAATTAAGACTGCTTTTAAATAAATTATAATCTTAAAATTAAAATTAAAATTTTTCTATTAAGCGGCAAAATAATATTAACCTCCGAAAATATGTAAAACCTCCAAACATCTTTCAATTCCTAACAGCATATGCGAGATTCAGCCTCAGTAAACTTCAACTCAATCAAGTCCCTTGAGTACTAAACAAAGCCTTTACACTCTGTTCGCAAGGAATAAGGATCAAAATAAAAAAATAGATATAGGAGAAAGCCCACAAGGTCCAGAAAAAAAAGAGGGAGAAAGCCATAATACTTGAACGCAAGATTCCCTGAATTGCTAGACAAGGCTAAACTAATCTTACCCCTTCACAGTTATGATATAGGCAAGATTTTAGAAATGGAAGAATTTTAAGCCCTTAATAGGGTCGTAGATTTGTCTAGATATCTAAGCAAGTTTATTCTAAACAAAATTACCAAAAACTGTACAAAATCTCTCAAAGAAAAGAGTCTATGAAAAATTTCTTTGTCAATACATTTGAAAAATAATCAAAAAGATTTCATTGAAGTAGGAATGCCAAATTTTCCTGAGAAGGATTTGAAGCGTCCAAATTAATACACTCAACTCTTAGGTTAACTATGGCGCCAAGATATAGTCAGAAATTACTTCTATATTTATATCAGAGAGTATATGATACTGAAGCCATAGGGACGCTAGGACTTTATTCATAAAATATTTAATAGGAATAGCTAAAGTTTAATGAAGTTCTTATAAAACCTAAAAACAGCTTGCTTAGAGAACCTCTACGAAAACATGTTCAGGCTGATTTATGAGCTGAATATGAGTTCAAGCGTTAATCTCTCAATAAAAACCAGGCTTTTTGTTTCCTCGCTGCTGTATTACAATCATGAGATTATCGAAATAGAGTAAGATCTTTTAAAAAGCTCTATATTACTCCTTGCTTAAAGACCAAACACTGAGCAAGCTCTCGGACTTTCAATCTACATTTTCATTAACGAGCCTTAATGTCTCGAGAAGCTTTAAGATGAAGTATTTCACTTGGATAAAAGTAACATTGGGATCATTCCGCTGATGATTGGGACCTTTCAGCTATTCAAAATAGACTTGCAAGCAGTGAGACTTTTGCCTAACACACTTTTGTGCTTAAATAAAGCCTTTATTTAAATACTTAAAGAGGATCAAGGGCTAAGACTCATCCGTCATGTGGCTATCAACGTAGTTGGAAATTTTATTTAAATATGTGCATTGTCAAGTTCACCTTCGTTCTAAAAACTTGATAAACTTATAAACACAATGAGTGAGATCTTTATACAAAAATGGGATTACATTGATCAGGAAGACTTTACCTTTTTCTTATAATAGGTTTCTCTAGAACTAAAGTAGCGAAACCCACTATGGGTAAACAAGATCGATGAGCTTTCTGAGCTTAGTAATAACCTGACGTTTATCTAATAAGAAAAAGGAATAAGGTGCAGAAGGGATATCAATATAGACTGCCTCAAAGCAGATTTTACAAAGATCAATCAGCTTATGCATACTCCCAATAAAACAAAAGATTTCAATGAACAGGAACTCAAGTAAATTGAAAATTAAACTCTTTTTCTGAAGATGTACAGGACTTCTGTTAGAAAATGCAGTTGCAGGCATTTGCCGATTCAAAATAGCTTAAATTGTTTTAGCAGCTAATGGGATTTTCATTTCTGTAAATTCAAAAGCTCTGCTTTAGCTATCTTATATGGTAGAATTACAGGTTCAGTTTTATTAACTGTGGGGTGGGGAACGGCAAAACTTTACTATGCTTTACTTACGCAATTCTTTTAGCCCAACAGTATAGAGAACCCGTCTTTGTAATAGGAAAAAATGAACATCTAGTCTTGAGGGACGAGAAGAACTATGAAAAGCTAATAATAAGCTTATCTGTCAATGTCAACTAATACAGCGCCTTACCAGGTGCCTATTATATTACGCAAAAAGTGCTTGAAAGCGTGGCCACCAATTAAGACTTCATAAATATTTGGAAGAATTCTTTTATAGTGATTGATGAGTACGATTGAATATTGTTGGAGGAGTGTGTTAAGCAATCTGTAGATGTCTATGATTTATTTTCTACTGCGAAGGGGATCGTTGGTTTCACTGGCTCCACAATTACTCAAAAAGAAGTCAGATGCCTAAAAATTGCATTTGATATGCAGGAGATTGTCTTTCCAAAGTTGAGCTGTCTAATAGTGGACAAGAGAGTGAAGTTACAATAGGAATTGGTGTCCACAAATCAAGCAGATTTTTGTAAAAGAATATACGAAACTTGTCTAAAGTATTGTAAGTTGACCCCTGTTTTGATAGTTGCTCAACAGTCATATCAAGTAATAGAGAATTACTTTAGAAAGTATGCATATATTCCTTTTCATTCAATTGAAAACGTTAAAGGCCCTAAACTAGAGGTTTAATTTGAACAATAGTTTTCTCAAAAAGATATTGAGGCCAATTCGGAGTATTCCTTATAAATGAGCAATAAGGGAGAGGGACAGACTTGAAATTATCCCATGAAATTGAATTCAATGGAGGCTTATTCCTGATAGTTGGTGACGTATTTTCTAGTAAATCCCTAGATTAAAAAATAGGCAGGGTAGGTAGACTGAATAAGAAAGGCACCTATCAGTAAATAATCTACAAGCAAGGCTGCAAGGAGACTGTTGAATAGATAGTACAGTTTTAATAGCAAGTCATGGAGAACTAAGCGCATTTAAAATTGGGAGCACTTCAAACGTATCTTGGGATTCAAAAGAGGCACAAAGAAAATTTATAGTAAGATTTGGAGAACCTAAAGTTCAAGGCTATTGAAAATATCGAGGTCTCAAACTTGTCAGTAGAATTTAGTGACGACTAAATTCGGAATCCAGAGAATGCCTAGCAAGATATATTTAAGGCGCCAGTAGATTTAAATGAAGCAGCTGACTTTATTGATGAAGATTGAGTGTTGCAAAAATAAGACTGGGCCACCAATTCAAAAGATGAATCTTAATCCCTTAGTGAATAAAGCAAAGACCTGATTCCAGATCATTCTGATAAAATTGGTGAAAATGAAGAAGTTCAGATAAGCGAACTCTTTGAGAAAACTTGATTAATCTCCGAGTAAAAATCATCATCAAAGAAAAACAAGAGAATCAAAAAGCAAGAATTAAAAAGCAGTGCAAAAAAGAAAAAGTAGGATAAAAGACTGAACAAATAGGTTCTAGTATTGATGGTCCGAAGGGAGAGCTAACTGACGATGGTCAATAGCAAATTATGGAGGTAATAGAATTAAACTCCGCTTTGAAAAATGTTTCAGGAATAGCAATAAATAGATATGGTCGAAACATTATGAAGAAGGCCGTGATCTCTGATGCCCTTGTTGAAACTAAGAAAAAACGATAGAGGTAATGAATCATTCATAAGTCGCTAGTTAGAAGAACCACATTGCTTATAGGAACTTTAATAAGACTTAAATTTAAGCTAAATATTTTAAAAATAATATTATGACCTTAATTCTTTATCACTCATTTTTCTAAAGATCTTTCAGTTCATATTTGAGTTTTGCAACTCATTAAGGACTCTTCCACCGTCATCAATTACTCCACTTTCGTGCAATGTGTGAACTAACTGCTTATAATTCATAAGCTCTTCAATTTGCCCCCTCATTTCATTAAACTCTTCCTTCATTCGTTTATTCTATTATAAGTATTCGTGTTTGCTCCCCTTAAGTGCAATTTCCACTCCTTTTACTTCCTCAACCTCATTCATTCGGCGTTTTCTTTAGGAGCTCTGCTTTATTAAGTGAGCAGATCGGCCTTTCTGTACTAAAAAATAATTAAGCTATATTGTCCTTACCACTGTAAGATAATGAGCTCTAAAGCGCTTATGCATACTCTGGCTTCATATGAACAATAAGATTTTATGTTTAATCAAGCCTTTCTCTCCTCTTTAATTTTGCCTCATAAATCATTTAGTTAACACCATCTTTGTCCAATGAGAGAAGCACATCGCATATTCACTTTTTGTCGAGGTGTAACCAATCAATTTAGTCAGGTAGATAGATTAGTAGAGAGGGCTTCTATTTCGCATAGTCTAAAAAATATTCTGCAGTAAGGCCTTCAATTTAGGGCACAGCAGCGACAACCACATCTGATCTCTTCAGGTACTAAAATTGTCAAAAATAAATAATTATACCTCTTTTTCTCCGTTCAGAATAGCTTTAAAAAAATAAACATTGGAGCATGTTAACTTTGGGAGGTAGGCCCCGCACTCTTGCGTTAAGAAATCGTACAACTCCTTCTTATTGCCGATTTTTTCTCGTACTTGATGTACGTTAACCTCTTGGAGTCTTTGTTGCATTCTATAGTAAATACTAAATTTAATTATTATCATAGCTTAATAAAGCTATAAATAATTCATAGGAATTTTTGTTGTCTATTATCTATTAATTTTAAATTATTAAATATGAAGTTTTATAATTAATAGAATTACTATTCTATATAGAGAAAAGCTTTTATCGCCTAGTTTTTTCTTGTTAGTGCTAAAATAATTCTTTACATAAATGGAGCGATTAGGTAAAGTGATATCAGGAAGTATTATAAAAATAATGGTGATGAATTAAATCTGACTCAAATGATTCAAAAGAGTCTTCGGAGGAAAACGATTTAAATCAATCTAGCTTGGTTATTAAGCTCAACTACATATCCACATAGCTTATTTAATCGTCACAAATGAATATTGTAGAAATACATTTGAATTTGGAAAATTAATTATAATTAAATTAATAATAAATCAAAATCGTGGCAGTTAAAGTTGACCAATTTAAATGATCTAGGGCTTATTCGTTAGGGAATTTAAAATAAGCTGGACTTTATTATTGGCGGTACTATTTTATCGCATCCTTACAGCGAGATGACTTCACTTTAATTAAAAACCTCTAAATTCAATAAATTATGCACTCATATTAAAGTGAAGTTATCTCGCTGTAGGGATGCGATAAAATAGTACCGCCAATAATAAAGTCCAGCTTATTTTAAATTCCCTATCGAATAAGCCCTAGATCATTTAAATTGGTCAACTTTAACTGCCTCGATTTTGAATTATTATTAATTTAATTATAATTAATTTTCCAAATTCAAATGTACTTCTACAATAATGAGCTAATCGAGATAGCTGAGCTCTAGTTAAATGAAAACAACAGAATAGAATAATTTCTTATAAGGAATTTAAATTAGATAGCTAGTTCAAACTCAGTTATAGATCCATTCGAATAACTTGAAAAAAATGAAAGACAACCAAACTATTGAAGAGTACTTATCCAGAGTTAAAATTATCGAATATCTTGAAAAAGCTTGTATACTACATTTTTGACTATTAATTTATGAAAATGGTAGCAATATATAAAGGAACTAAAGTGAGATCGAGTCTAAGCAAATTTTTCAAAATTTCAAATCATTATGCGAAAGCTTATCATTGAATCATGTGGAATAAAAATCTGGGATGGAGTTCTCTATGATTTTAGTAAACATAGACTAAAAAAAATAGAAAACAGAGAATTAAGAGAAAATATGGTAAAAATATTGGAAGAAAAAATATATCACTTGTATTAAAACTAGAAGGTTAGCAAGCAAACATTATCTCGGAGATTTAGTGTATCATACTATAAAGTTAATTAATTTATTCTAAAATATAGTAAATAAAACATTCCTAATACTTCTGGATTTTGGTAATTTGAAAAGCTTAAACTTTAATGGAGCATCATTGCTCATTGCAAGAATAGTCGAATAGCATTAAGGGCTTATATCACTTCAAAAAATTAGAAGTCTGTTGAAGTCATCGTATGATTTGAATCTACCAATTTCACGAATTCGCTTGACTAAGAAAAAATGCCTTCGCTACAGTTTTAAAAAAATATACTATTTAGACAAGCGCTCTGTGAATTTAAGATCTAAAAGCTTAAGGCGCATAGCAGCAGCAAATTATATATAATTTCTCTACGATCAAAAGATAATTATCAATGTTGATGAAAGTAGTATTTAGCATAACAATCCATAGTCTAAGGGTTGGGGACCGACCGGGGTTTAGAGTTCAACCATCAAGCTCCGAGTAAGCAAACTTAACATAATTGCTGCCGCTTTTAGTGATGGGAATGTTTATTTTACAGTTTACTCAGGTAAAAACAATAGTTTGACATTTTACAATTTTATCCTAAAGCTGTGCCATATGCTTGAGAAAAAGAATCTAAATTGGCGAGAGAAGTACATAATTTAGATTGATAATGCGACTTACCATAAGAGCTCATTTATAAGAAAAAGATTTGAGCTCCTATAAGCCCCTATTTCTTTTCTTGGACCGTACTAATTCAATTTGGCACCAGTTGAAGAGGTTTTTGCACATATTAAAAGTAAATACCTTGGCCACTAGCATTTCAAATTAGGAAATAAGTAAGTGAATCTTATTATGTAATATTTTAATTTAGTTCTAAGAAAGCAAATAATTCTTCATTTTGCTTAGCATGTTTAAAGCCTTAACTTTAATGGGATATAGAGGGCATACCTTAAAAGTTTAAATTTTGCTATACTCTACCTAACCGATGGTGTTTTCAATTGAATCAAAGTTCGCGAAGAATTAATGCTGAGTTTAAAAGCTTAAGCTAATCCAATCTTCACGTTTTGTAAAATTAATTTTTTAATACTTCTCGTCAAGTTTTTCCCTTCACATTTAAAATCATTATTTCTCGAACAGGTATTAATTTAAAAAATGCTTGAAACTCTTTCATATTCGATACAATTGTTTATTCCAGTTAATGTAATAGTTTTATTTAAAGATAACCAATATCTTCATATTATTAATTCGATCATTCTTTTAGGCTAAGCCAATGCTACTTGTTTGTATGATAATGTATTTCTATAACCAGACTTAACATGATTTGTAGTTTTTTAGAATGCATAAGAGATTAGAACTTAAACCAGATAATCTTTTTGACAATGCAATATTCAATGAATTTCAATTCTTTTGGAGGCAAAATAAGGTGATTAGAGTTGCTTGGACAATTACTGCCTCCTCTTAAATCTTTCGTAAATCTTATACTTTAGCCTAATTAATTTGCCGCTATTGATCAAATTCACTTAATTGAAGCAAGTGATTTTTAATATGCTTTAGTTTTTACAGCAAAAATGTTTGAGCTTAATCATTAAATAACTGCTAATTTAAGTATTATTAGCAATCTCACTGAAATGGACCTTCAAGCTTGAATGGGAAATAATATAGTAGCTTTAGCTAGACACTTACAATTAAATTTTTATTTTTGAAATTTTGGAATTTATTCATATTTCAAGGTTGAATATTTTGAAAACTGACAATGAGGCTTAGTTGCATTTTTCATTTCCCCTTGTATTAGTTAAAAGTCTGGATAAAATTCTATAAAGTCCAAAGCATTCTGAATCTAATATTGTTGAACTTAATAATAATTTTATTGAGGAATAGAACCTATTGTAAGTTAGTTAAATTTAAGTAAGCTTCAATATTATTTTTATGTTTTAGTTAGGAAACTTGAAAAATTTAATTTTCACTTAACCAGATCTTTCTGGTATAGGCTTATTTTAATTTCAATTTTTTTCTTTTAATTATCATTGAGTATTCTTAGCAGAATTATTTTTTACCTCAAAAAATTTATATATTTTATTATATTTAAGGAACATCTAAATTACACTAACGTGTAACACACTAACATGTGGATGCCTTTGATTAAAATATCTTTAAATAATTATTGAAATTTAATATATTTGAATAGTACTTACTTTTATTGGTTTTAATGAACATTAATCATTATCAGCTTAATTGTTAGTTTTTCATAGTTGAAGAAAATTACCAATTCCAAATTTATCAACATTTAATGCTATTTTCCATCCTTATTGGTCTAAGATCTTTTATAGAAATTAATTCTTTAATTATGTATTTATTTATTTTTTGAGTGATACTGGCAAATCGTGGCTTATAAGTAATTATGAATACTTTCAAACTGAAGCTAATTAGTATAAGAAAATAATTATATAATATAAAAACTATGATTCTTATAAGATGAGTTGAATAGTTTAAATATTCATACTATTGAATCAAACTTTTTAATAAAAGATATAGGAGTTTACATTATTTACTTAAAACATTTAATTTTCTTTTCAACTTTTTAATAAACAATCAGCAAATAAAATGAGTCAAAGTTATCATTTTCATTACAACTTTTATTAGGTAGATCCTAAAAATACTTAAGCCCTCCATTAAAATGAACCAACTTAATATTTTTAAGGCCCCTTGTCAAATAATTTGATATAAAATTAATATTAAATGGCTTAATATATACCTTAGCAGTATTATAACCATCATTATCTTCAGTATCAGAGTTATTTAAATCCTTAACGATAATATATTCAAAAATCACTCAGTAAATTAATCCTAACAATTTTTAGACTCAAACTTAACAAATGCCTTAACTTGAAAACTCAATAAATCATTAAAATTTTAGTGTCAATCTTTTATCTCAAAATGAAGAGAAAAAAATGATTTAAAAACAAAAATAATTTAGGGAAGCTATAAACATTAGAGGATCTTAGAGCTAGGAAAAACCTTAAATCTGAATAATTACTACAAGAGATTAAAATAAAACCTGAATTTAACTATGGATCAAATTTATAATCTAGAAACAAAATTCAAGCATTTCAAAGATTTTCGAAACTGGTACTCGCATTAGCTTACCCTAAAGTAATCATCAAATAGAAATTAAGAATTGTACAATGAATTAAACTTACTAGCATATTCTTAAAACTCAAGTTAAATCTATGAAAATATGAATAAAAGAGATTAAATTGAACTTAAATATTTATTAAATCTAATTGAGCAAAATAGTAAGCAGATTGGTATATAATATGGTTTCCATTAGACTTCAGGATTGAAAAAGACAAGAAAGCTAAGAGGTCACGTTTCCGCCGGTCACTGTAGAGATGATTAGCACAGAAAGAATTCTCATGGTAGAGATAAAGCTGGTGGTATGCATCACATGAGAATCAACTTCAACAAATAGTAAGTTGCATCATCGATCGAACAGACATTTGCATTACAACTATTCGTTTTATTATTCTAGAGGAAACCTCTGTGGCTACAGTAGTATTACTATAGGGAACACCTCAAGACAGCAGAGGAATTCCAGTGACTGCTCCGCCGTTTTCCCGCAAGTTCTGTGACTTCACTCCCACATACGCATCTTTTTAATCGAGCCTACCCATGGATGCCTGCCATCTTAAGTCTTCCAGCTATGGTTGAGAACACTGATCTTGTAGCATCATCTCCTGCAAAACCAGTCTTGCACATTACTGATCCATTATCAATCACAGCTGCCATAACCCCTCATTTCTTCTTTCATTTTATTTCTCAAACTTTATATTATATAAATTATATTCCTACAACCGCCTTATTCAAATTAAAATTTATCTTTTATTTAACAAAGTAGTAAGCAAGAAGAATGCATTTCTTAGGAAGAAATTAAATAAAAACGAAGTAAGGCAGCCACAGTTTGCAAAAATTAAAACTGTATTAATGAAAAAAGGCAATTGAAAAAAATTTGTGGAGTCAACTTAATACTATGAATTAAAAATAGCAACATTGGGAAGTTAAATATAAAAATATGACGATCTTGTTCAAGTATTAAAAGATAGGTTTGGGTAATAATTCAGAAAAGTATATTAAGAAATCATAGAAGAGCATTCAAATAAAAATAAAGAAGAAAATGAAAATGAAGAATTTTAAGTATTTGAGGAGCAGTATTAAGAACAAATTAATGGTTCGAATTTTCATATGATTAACAAAATAAAACACATTAAGATTGAGTAAACTTCTCCAGACTAATTATAGCAAGGGCAAGTCTATAAACTTTAATTTTACGAGTGGGGGATGAAACAAACCAAAAATAATTCAGTACAGTATTAAGGCTCAATTTAGGACCCAAAAATTTGGGAATAACTAATAAATTATTACAAAGTAGACAAGTGCAAGAATATATTTGATGTTATACTTAGCGATGGTCGTTGGGATGAAACAGCATGCAATTTAAACTATCCTACTTTAAAGGATAGAGAATTTCTTGATAAAATTCCATTGGAAGATCTTCAAAAAGATGGATACTATTTTATGTGGGTAACTAATAAAAAGTTGGAGGCTGCTTTAAGACACTTAGAGGTCTATAACTACGAACGTGTTGAAGTAATTACCTGGATCAAAATTGACAAAAGAAAAATTATCAGAAATGGAATTGGATATTTCTTAAGGCACTGTTACGAATTTTGTTTTATGGCAAGAAATAAAGGATCTTTTGGCTGTTTAAGAGAAAAGTCTAAAACTCACACAGTTCCAAATGTTATTTTCGCAGAGCTTAGGGAATAATCGAGAAAACCAGACTAAATATATGAGATAATTGAGTACTTGTTCCTAATGGAAGATATTTAGAAATATTTCCAAGGCCACACAACCAAAGATCTAAGTGGACTGGCATAGGAAATGGAAGCATATTATAGAAAAAATAAGAACTAAATTAAGAAAATAGCAAAGGGATAAATAATTTTAGAACAAATCTAAAAGTCCCAAGTAATCATTTTAAGTTGAAGCTATTAATTATAATAATTACATTTTTAAATTAAATTTCATTATTTTAAATATTCCATCGAATTAAGAGGTTTTATTAGCTCCTCAACATAAACAATTAAAGTTTAAACACTTATCTCTGCACTCTCCTTCTGTTATAATACTTCTATTATAATAAAACTCTGCTTCAAATTCAAGAGCTCTTAGCTCTACCTCCCTCTCAACATAAATAATTTCAGTCTTTATAGTTGAGCCAAAGTTTAACTATTATTATCCTGCCAAGAAAGATTGCTTTACGAATTAAGTTAGGTGCCATGTTTAAATTCAAATTTAAATTTTTATTATAAAGCTCAAAGAACCTAACTAGTTAAAGCTACTTTGTATAATACCTTTCATAGGAACAATAATGGTTTGTTTTGAGGAGTTAAGGATCATATTTATACTAACTTTAAAACTATAAGATTTCTAATTTTATGCTTAATATTTTTTATTTTTGTACCAATTAGAAAAAATTCAGGTTGGTACTCGTACTAATTAGGTTTTTAACCATTTTGAAACTTTTCCATTAAAACCTCATTAGTTTAAATCTATGTACTAATTAAGTTTTAGTACCATTAAATTGGTATAAATTAAAATTAAACGGAATTAGTACCAGTACTAATTAAATTTAAACAATAATTTAATGGAACTAAATTGATAAAAATGGAGCTCCATCTCTGGAGTCTGTTACAGCTTTGCCAGCTTTCTCAACGTATCTTAACCAGGTTGACCTCCTCCAAGATGCCCATATTTAATACTAAGATTTTAAACAGTAGGATCTAGAACTGTAAATATTATAATTTGAAATTCAATAACAAGTGAAGGAACAAGGATGGAATTTATAAGTACTGCAATGAAGAGATTTGAAGCTTAAGAAATGAATTCAAGATTTAGAACCAAGGAAGATCTCTATCCATATCTTACTCAACATGGTAAGCAAGTAACATATACATAATCATATACTATAGTGGGTTTATTCCTTCCAACGATGGAAGGTACAAAATTTTTATTTTTAAAAGCTTTACTCTATGATGTAAAGAAAGCCTTCAAAAACAATGAAATAAAGTTGATAAAAATACCAAACTACCCAGAGATTTCCATCATTCTCTATGATGATGCGATGAAAAATGAAGATTTAGTAGTTTATCTTCCTACCAAGAAACAACTCTCTAACAAGCTTTCAGAAAGGAACTTAATCTTTGGTGTTCTTGGCACTTTAATAGAGAGTTATTGAGAGATCATTGAAGAAGCTTACAAAAAACGATACTCAATTTCTCCTGAAGATTAAAAGAAGCAAGGCATACTAATAAGCGAGACTTGGTTTGCTGAGCTTAAGAAGCATCCATACCTCTCTAGTAAGCTTTGACACATAACTTTTTAGGGAAACATGGAACTGGTATATTCCTCATGAAAGAACATTCAAAGGTTCACAGAGAAAGAGAAAGTCATAGACTATTCATGAAGTGTGCAAGAGACTTAATAAAAATTTATAAAAACCAGATGAAATGAACATAGATGCAGGAGCTGGAACTAAGAGAAGAAATATGGGCACAAGCAAGCCATAAGAAGAGGAGAAGAAAGAGAAGTGAAATTTCTTTCTGAGTTAATTTAATATGTGAACTTATTCATTCATTTAAATCTAAAACTTATTTATAAACATTCATTCTTCTTTCTCTCGCACAAACTGTCGTCTTATCTATGCTCACTCTCTTGCAGCTACTCTGAATCAAATCTACTGTAACTATAGGCAAGTCATGCATAAGGTGATACAGTAGCAGTTTCTTGTAGTGGGTCTTGATTTAACTCCAATAGAATTCGATTCTATTAAACTGTGGGCTATAGGGAACGTTATATACAGGAGTTATGTTTAACTATTCATAAGCTTTCTTAGACTCCTTAGTCTTATGAACTGAGAGGTTGTCAACAAACAGGATGATCTCTTAATTGTTGTATTATCTCTCAGCTTATGTAGGAACTCTATATACTACTCTCGCTTAATAGAGCGAGGATGAATAACAAAACTTTTAAACCAGAATCTTAACTAATGCCATTTAAAATTGCATTAGTTACTAAATTTACTTTCTTGCTGTAGACCTCTGTGTTATCATATTTCTTGTACCATGACTTATTAATAAATGTGTTGAAGGTGAACACTGCTTCATCTGCGTGTATAAACTTGATGTTATTAGTAATAGCTCGCTGCATTTAATCATAAATATAGTTTAAATTATTACTATAAAATGGCACTATAAAATCAATCACTCTCTTCACTCTGCTGACAGTCTTGAAAGTAATACCATTTATTCGATAGATATTGGCTATAGCTAAGGAGAGATACGCATGTCAAGAAACCTGCGATAAAACATTACAGCTTGCTTATCAAGAGGGAAGTGTGCCCAATACTTAAAAGTTTTAGAGTCACAGATATAGTCAATATGGGTCTGAGTGAACTTTTATTTTTTGCTGGATATTTTTTAGTACCAGAATTAAAATGCTAAACAGCTAACATGCAGTGATATCTTACAGTTGAGGCACTCTTGTGTAAGAGCTTTGCTTTAGTTGCATAATTTAGCACTGGTTTGACTTAGTCTATATTAATATTTGTACCATACCTAAGCTTAAGCAGTAAATCTAAATATTACTCAGCATAAATATACCCTAAATTTCGCTAATTTCTATTTCTCATTGTGCAAATTGGCCTAATTTCTCTACTAACCCCAATAACCCCAACTATACCCTACAAATCAAAGCACTTATAAACCTCACTATGGGGTTTTGACTGCTCTTTAAGTGAAGTCCATCAACAGTTCACTCCCACTGTTTTATAGTAGTATAATTAAAGCAATAGTATTTAAATTTAAAAACTAAGAGGAAGTCAAAGTTTCTAAAGAAGCATAATGACTATCTTATTAATGAGAAAACTTTAAAGTATTGGGCTCACTTCTCTTTAGACCAACGAGCTAATATGTTTCATCGCCTATTCCCTGAGTTTTTTGTTTTTTTTGAAGATCTCTGCTTAGTCTATAGCCATCATCTATAAACGAAATGGTTTCTCTTACAAAGGTGTGAATCGTATCAAGAGAGTGACTGATTTCACTCTCCCATTTTACAACAATAACCTAAAATTATATTTATAATTAAATGCAGAGAGCTTATAGAATAATATTAAGTTTATACATGCTGGCGAGGCTGTGTTTACTTTAAACACTTTCATCTAGAAGTTTGGTATAAGAGGCATAGTAATATAGAAGTATATGACTAGAAAGTCAAGGCATAAACAATGGCAATTCTTGGAGGAATTAGCGAGGATACTGGTTTAGAAACTTATGTTCTTCATCCTAGCTCTATAAAGACAGAGCAGTAAATAGAGTTCTTAGAACAGCTGAGAGAGAAGTACCCTGAATAAGAGATTATGCTGTTTGTTGATAATCTTTCTGTATATTGGAAGAGTTATGAACAACTTAGAATAACGCCAGTGTTCAACGTACCTTACAGTCCATAGTTTAATGGAATTGAATACTACGGGATATATTAAAAGGTCATTACAAGAAACTGCTGCATTACCACATGATACATGACCTGACTATAGATACAGTAAATTTTATTAAAAGTTCAGCGAAGAGAGTAGATAATTAATTAGCTTAAAAGAATGCTAAATAAGGGAAAGTGAATGTATAAATAAATTTTGTAGTTAAGTTAATGAATACATAAGTCAAATTTAAAATTCTTTAGAGGGAACTGGCTTCTCTTTCTTTTCTTCAACTTCTTGCTTCCCTCCTCTTAAGTTTCTTCTCTTGCTGCCAGCTCCAGCATCTATGTTCATTGACTCTGGAGGCTAAATATTGGAATAAAGTCTCTTGCTAACTTCATACTTTGTCTGCGACTTTCGCTCTCTGTGAAGCTTGCTCTATTCCTTCATCAAGAAGTTGGTAGTATCCAGATTTTTTTAAAGAATTAAGCTACAAATCTTACTTGAAATATAAGGGTGCTTCTACAGCTCTGATAGCCATATCTCACTTATCTTGATCCCTTGTTTGTCATTATCTTTTGAATTGTTTCTTATGAGATTCTTGAATGATTCTTTCAAGTAATCACCTTTAATAGTTGCAAGTATGCCAAAGAAATAGTTTCTTTCAGGTAGTTTATTTGACAACTGCTTCTTAGTGTGCAGATACTGCAAAATCTCTGGGTCATTCATAGCATCATTATATAAGTTAGTCATTGAGATTTCTGGATTGTTAGGTATATCTGCAAACTTTACAACTTAAGTTTTCAATGCTTTTTTCTCTTCGCAGAGTATCGCTCTTAGAAATGAAATTTTAGTACCTTCCATCGTTGGCAAGAACAAACCAACTACATAATCAAGATTAGTTACTATGAGTTCATTACATCGCTGCACAAGGTAGCGATGCAAATCCTCCTTGCTTCAAAATCTTTGAATCAATTCTTGTGCTTGCACTCTTATCATTGCATCATTCATTGACTCTATCTTGTTTACAGATCTAAGAAATGAGTTTATTTATTTCAATTTTATACATCTGTAAACCTTACTATTAAATATGGGAATTATATAGCAGGTGAACCAATAAGAAGGATATGGAGATGATTTTGAGAACTGGTTCCAAGCTTGAGAGATTGATATCAATTTCTACTGTTATAGTTCCATTTTATAAAATTTAAATTGGTACATACATAAATAGGACTAGCTCCTAAAATACTAGTATTTAATTATGACCACCCTAATTTTAATCATAATCACAAAATACCTCCGAAACCAGTACGTTCTTAATTAGGTGCACCTCCTAAATTGGTACGTGCTGTAATCAACTTAATATTTAAAGTAAATTAATGTTTACTTACTCTACCAGATTTTGAGCTGTATCATCACTTGGCACTCATTTTTCTTCACTAATACTTTATAATATTCCCTTAGAAATTTTAGGCCTTCAAGGCTTTCATATTAGCTCTGAGTTATATAGATATTTTTATAATTTTAAATTCAAATTTAAAAATGAGGGCTAACATTTTGAGAAAAACAACAGTACTTCCATCAAACTAAATGAGACTTATATTTGGAAGCAATAAAAAGTGTTATAGCTGTGAGATGAACTCTCATAAAGAACTACCAGAGCTATCACTTGATGTCTCAGTTAATAAATTGAAATTAATAATAGATAATAAATGGTAAATAAGTGTGTGGGAGACAGAGAAGAGGAGAAAAGCAATAATAATAATAATAATAATAATAATAATAATTATAATAATAATAATAAGATCACATTGAGGTCTCTAGGGACCCCCGATCATAAAAGCTTGGAAGCTTATTAGGGACAAGCCCTTTTAATTATTATATTATATCATCTGATCTGTTCAGTCTCTCATCTGATTGTCACATCAGTTTGATCTTTTATTCAAACTAAGATTTTTCAATGTTATCTGTGAGACTTAATCTACTATATATAGACTCTTTCTCTATAAAAGAATTTGGTCTATTCAATAGTCTGGTTAATTTCTGAAGAGTAGTCGTAGTAGCTACTTTCTTCGTGGACTGTGAATCTTATGTGTTCTCTGAGTTCTTACTGTGTTTAGTAGTCAGTGAATAGGAGTGTGAATTCATTTTCCATAAAGTTTCTAGAGTCGCAGACTGGGCACAATTTGTTATTGACCTTTAAATATTCCATATTAGATATAAATATTTATATTTTTAGTATTAATTATATTCTTAAGGGTTGCCTTCTTATATAATATTGTCTAATATGTGTATAAATCTTATTGGTTTATTAGTGTAGTTAGAGTTAATATCTATGGGGTTTAGGGATTTAGGGGTCTCAGGGTTTTGTTTTAAAGACTGTCGGCTTTGACGTCGGCATTTTTATTTGAGTTTAATGATTAATAATTTCTTACCCTAGTATGGTCGAACGTTCTCTTCTCATATCTTAAGGTTATATATTTTTGTTATGTTGATGAAATATTTTTATACCACTTGGGTGATTCCCTTATGACTTAGTGGATCCATCTATTAATTATTATGAACCTTTTATTTGGGTGATTCCCTGATTTCAATTTTTACATATCAAATAGGTAGATTGTTAGATTGTTAGATTGTTATGTCGTGACGTATTAGAGAAAACACGTGTTTTTTACCTCAGAATTCATTAGTTTAGAGTTTTTCCCTATTAGATAGGAAATATTGAGTAGAGTAGGTAGTAGGTATAGTAGAGTAGGTAGTAGGTACTAATTAGTATGGAAGAGGTAGAAACTTCGTATTGAGGCTTCATTTCGAGCCTTCGATATTTTTAACGAAGATGTATGGTTGTATGAGAAGAGTGTTCTTAATTTGAGTTTTGGTAGTAGATGTTGGCCAAGTCTTAGTTAGTAACTTGGTTTTAGGAGAGTATCAACTGATGGGGTTCGGTTAGTTTTGGTCAAACAATTTGAAGAGAACTATTGTTTATATGAACAGATAGTGGACTTTTTGGAACAATTTACAATCCACACGAATGGGATTTGTTCAGTTATCGTAGCCACTACTCTATGTATCATTTGTATTAATACCAAGTATATTTAAGAAGCGAGTTCCTGTGCTGGAGTGGTATTTTCACAGCAGACTAGAGAGGGAACCCATTGAGAAACATACCGACTGTAAGAATGTCAGAAGGAGTATACTTAATGATATATGGCCACTATTAAGTATATGTATGTGTGTTTCTCAATATAGGTTAATGTACATGAAGTACATCAGACGGGGATATTTTTCGAACTTAGCAATATTATCCAGACGCATGGAAAGCTATGAGCGGTTTACCTATCCGTCACCGTTGTCTAGTCACTTTCTTTAACTTTTTAATTAAAGAAATTGGAGAAAAGCAATAATGATTCCAATACAAACTGAAGAAATTGAAGTGTATTTTTGTGAGCTATGTGAAAGATATTTTGCTCATAAATCAAGCTGGTATAGACATATGAAGGAGCATAGAGAAGCCAAGTCCACTGTATAGTTGAAGGATAATAAAATAGATGAAAAGAATGATTGCTATGAGTGCCACAAGCAATACTCTCATACAAGAGATTTAAAAAAGCATCTTTTAAAAGCTCACAAAAAAGAAATAGAAACTGAAAAGCATGAAGTAGAGCTGAAGATTCTTAAAAAAAGAAAAGCTAGGAAATATTCTAAAGTGCCAGTGCCTGAATAAGCTAAAGAGTTAGAATACATAAAGAAGTCACTCAAGCAGCTAACCACTCAATTCACAAAATTTATGATCAAGATAAAATACAAGAAAATACTTGTTCTTGCTTTAATTGTATTAGACACTTCACTTTAAAGCCACCTTATTTTAGAAGACTCCTTTGATAAGAAAGTAATCAATAATCATCAATACGCATACAAAGTCTACCCCTTTATCTATCTCTTAAGTGAAGATAAGTATTAGATGGAATTCACTAATGAATATTAAGTAATCACCCAAGCAAACTTTAAAGAGTGCAAATTCATAATAAAGCTAGATGCTGTTCACATTGCCAAAGTTCATGTTGCTATCAGACTCCCACTCTATAAAATGATCCTAAGAGATTTCATTACAGATCAAAGGAATCATAAGTAGCTTGCTTTAATTGAAACATAAACCTTGCAAGGATAAAAGAGCTACAAAATTTAGGCTTTATTCACGGAGACTTAAGCCTGAGAATATAATGATTATTTTTTCTCAAGTAAGTGTTATAATAATTGACTTCAACAGAGCACTAAGGGTAGAAGTATCAAGACTTTCGAGCATTATGGGCATTGCAGGTTATTATCCAGAAAGAGAATATTGGAGAGATGGAGACTTTTAATGGGACGTGTGGGCTATGGAAGCAATATTGCTAAAATAGAATTGAATTGGGAAAATGAGATAAATGAAATACAAGTTTAAATGTAATTAATCATAACTGCCACTAAATAGACTTGTCTTCAGATCAAATTTGGCTTGATGTACTGACCGATATGTTTTCAAGGTCTCATAAGGTCAGTGTTTCCGAGATTTTGTTGAACCGATTTGTCTTTTGACAGCATTTGACACTTTGTATTTTTGTACTATAGGGTAAAATACACGCATTTCGCATTTGACCATTTAACACATTTGACAGAGGATTTTTTGTGTCAATTAGTCGGATTTAGGATTTATAAATTAATATATTAAAATACAATTATTAAATTATTTAAACACAATTATTATAAAAATTTGACAATTTGACACATTCGACAGTACTTTTTTTATGTCAAGTGATTTAGATATTATAATTAGTAATAAGATGTTTTAATGTGAATTGACTTAGTTTTTATTACGAATTCCTTAAAGTATCAACGAACAGTATATATAGTCATAGACTCTCTTAAGAGTGTTTTAATGTGAATTGACTTAGTTTTAATTACGAATTCCTTAAAGTATCAACGAACAGTATATATAGTCATAGACTCAAAACCCCAAAACCCCTTAATGAGGTTTATAAGTGCTTTGATTTGTAGGGAATTTGTTAGGGGTTGGGGTTATATATTAAATGCGAGACTAAAATTACAAGCTTTTGGGGTCTATTTATGATGAAGAGTATATAGATTAAGTGTTTAAACTGCGTTATGGAGGTGATATGTATAGTGAATAACTCAAACCAGTACTGAACTATAAGTCTATTGCACTGCTCTTAAAGCGTAGTCCCTCAGCTGTTCGTTCTCACTGCTTGAAAGCTGTGTAATTAAAGCAATAATAGCTGAATTCTTAGCCTAAGAGGAAGTCTAAGTTTCTATAGAAGCATATTGACTATCTTATTAATGAAAAAACTTTGAAATATTGGGCTCACTTCTCTCTCGACTAACGAGCTATTATGTTTCATCGCCAGTTCCCTGAGTTGAAGATCTCTGCATAGACTGTTGCAAACATTTATAAACGAAACGGTATCTCTTACAAAGGTGTAAATCGTATCAAGAAGTAATTGATTTCACTCTGCCATTTTACAACAACAACTTAAATTATATTTATAATTAAATGCAGAGAGCCTAATTGAATAATATTAAGTTTATCCATGCTGACGAGGCTGTGTTTACATTCAACACTTTCATCTAGAAGTCTTGGTATTAGAGGCATAGCAACATAGAAGTATATGACTAGAAAGTCAAGGTATAAACAATGGCTATTCTTGGAGGAATTAGCGAGGATACTGGTT
>ARYC01004759.1:0-35303 GCA_000711775.1 Oxytricha trifallax
TTATTCTTAGTTGTTCATAACTTTTCCTTGTTTCTTATGTCTTATGAACAGAAAGATTATCAACAAACAGTATAATCTCTTATTCAGGGTACTTCTCTCTCAGCTGCTCTAAGAACTTAATATACTGCTCTGTCTGAATAGAGCGAGGATGAATAACATAAGTTTCTAAACCAGCATCCTCGCTAATTCCTCCAAGAATTGCCATTGTTTATACCTTGACTTTTTATTCATATACCTCTATATTACTATGCCTCTTATACCAAGACTTCTAGATGAAAGTGTTGAAGGTAAACACAGCCTCGTCAGCATAATAAACTTAATATTATTCTATTAGGCTCTCTGCATTTAATTATAAATATAATTTAAGTTGTTGTTGTAAAATGGCAGAGTGAAATCAATTACTCTCTTGATACGATTTACAACTTTGTAAGAGATACCGTTTCGATTATAAATGTTTGCAACAGACTATGCAGAGATCTTCAACTCAGGGAACTGGCGATGAAACATAATAGCTCGTTGGTCGAGAGAGAAGTGAGCCCAATACTTAAAAGTTTTATCATTAATAAGATAGTCAATATGCTTTTATAGAAACTTTGACTTCCTCTTAGGCATAGAATTCAGCTATTATTACTTTAGTTATACTGCTATAAGACAGTGGGATCGAACAGTTGATGGACTTCGCTTTAAGAGCAGTGCAATAGACTTATAGTTCAGTACTGGTTTGACTTATTCACTGTATATATCACATCCATACCGAAGTTTAAACACTAAATCTATATACTCTTCATCATAAATAGACCCCAAAAGCTAGCTATTTTGTCTCGCATTTAATTAATAACCCCAACCCCTAACAAATTCCCTACAAATCAAAGCACTTATAAACCTCATTAAGGGGTTTTGGGGTTTGAATGTTAAGATTAACAAATTTCCTTTTTTTGTTATTGGTTATCAAGAATTTGATTTTAATTTTATGATTCTTTACTTTTTAAGTATTCTAATAGATAGAATAAATTAATATTCATATTAAATATTAATATTGCTGATCAATTATTTACAATTGCAAAAGTCATTTAATTAAGCATTAAACCAATTATTTATTAATTACCAAATATAAGTTTTAAAGCCAATCAACAAATGAACAAAATAGTATTTTAACAATGCCACCATTCAATAATTACATAGATATTTTAATAAGGAAAATTACTCTCTCTCTCTTGATAGTGTTGTTCATTTGTACAGGAAAGTGAGTTCATGTTCATAGTTTGCTCGCCAGGTGTTTTCAATGAACAAGTCCATCTTCAGCTACTCTGGCCACCCCTGGAAATCTATGCAGTTTCTCTTGATTTTCCAGAGTTCAAACACACCACGTTCAAACATGAATTTCATGAACATTTAGTTGATATATAAATTAATCATATCACTTGATTAGGTTTTATCTTTGTAGGGTAACATAAATATAAAATAGCTTAAAAAATTAATTCCCTGATAAATGGCAATAATATGCAGAATCATTTAAGATATATATTAAGAAATTTAGTTGAAATACTCTATAGTGATTCCAGAAAGTGACAAATCTGGGTTTAGCTGAGCCAAAGTAATTTATAGGAAATTTTTCAAAGCTGAGTGTCTGAAGATCGTTGATAAAAATTAAGAATCTTCTTACAATTAAATAGGAATATACTCCATTTAACTTTACTTTTACATTATAGTCTTGAATGGATCTTATATGCATCTATTAATTTATTAACTATTGTTGATTTATAGGTGCTTTCAATATTTAATATAGTATCTGCGAACAACTTATCCATATCTTCCTCCTCCACGATTTGAGCTCCTTAGTATCTGGGAGTGATGACTCGTTCAAACTCTTCTCTGCTATATTGACGCTCTCTATAGTTCTTATTCTTGCTTCTCCTCTGCTATCTCCTGCTAGCCTGACCATTATCAGAAGACAATTAAGAACTATTTGATGATAAATCGCTTTCACTATGAGTTCTTCCACGAGGTGGCTGTTTATATCTACCACCTTATAGATTTTATCTATTTCTGTTGTATCTGTCACTGTCCTCACTATCGCTGCCGCTTGATGGAGAAGAGTCATCGAAGTCTGAGTCATCATCTCCACTGTCATTTGGAGGGTTGTTTCTTTGCTGCTGCTACTAGGTTTATTTTTATTTGCTTGATTTCTGCTATCCTTATCTGTTCTGACCGAGACCCCCTCCTACCCCCCTTTGCTCCCCCAAAGCTTTCGTATGAATTTTTTCCTAGCATATTCAAATCTTCTGCTATTTAAATAAATATATTTTCTTTAAATTTTATTGCTAGATATTAATAAATGTTTACTTACATTATTTTATAAAGTGTTAATTTACATTCAAATATGTTCTTTATATATAAAATATGATACAAATTTATCTTTTCTTAATTTTCTCAAAAATTAATATATTCTTTTTTATTCAAGATATTATACGCATCCGTCGACTTTATTACTTAAATATCCACATAGGAAAATACATTGATGATTAATGAGTTATACTCAAATTAAATATTTAAGGAAACTGAACTCACGCCAGGTAGCTCATCTAATGCAGGGAAATCCTTAGCGTGCAGACGACTCGAGGAGTCTAGGATCTGACAGATTGAACCCAGCAACCCCCTGCCTACCCTCAGCAGGCCTTAGTGTAGTAGAAAGCTCTATTAGAAAGTCTCCAGCCTCGGGCCCCTGTGGGTCACCCTATCCTTATAACTTTCTAATTTAATAATAGGAAAATACATTAAAATTAATTTAATTTGACTTTTTTTAAATTTCTCATTTTCAATTGGCTAATGCTAAAATTTCTTGATTCATCGAATTTGACTCAAAAAATATAATAATAATATCATCATATAAGTTTTTAGTTTCTTTTATTTATTATTTCTATTCATAATTCAGTATACGATTCTCAATTATAATATAAACAATTTCATAATTGTAAATCGTTATTAAAATTAATAAATGAATTATGATTTCCACTGTGAAATTTATACATTTGCTCAATCTGTTATTTTTTATTTTTGAGTCAAATTCGATGAATCAAGAAATTTTAGCTTTAGCAAAATGAAAAAGAATAATTTAATAAAAGTCAAATTGAATTAATTTTAATGTATTTTCCTATGGGGACATGTAAGAAAAAAAGTCGACGGACGCGTATTAGATCTTAAATAAAAATTGAAATAATAGTTTTTGAAAAAATTTAGAAAAGAAAAAAATTTTATCATACTTTAAATATAAAAAGCAGGTTTTTCTGCAAATGATGTAATTATGTTGATATTATATTAAACCAACTATGAGGTTTTATATTTTAATTTTTAAATAGATTTTTCATCATTTAGAAGTTGGTTGTTTCAATAAAAATTCATCTAAAAGCGTTGGGGGGAGGGGGTCTCGGTCAGATCACTTATCTTTAGTCAATAAATTTTATTATAAATATTATTTAACAACTAATTGATCTTTACTACTGATGCTACTGTTACTATCTCTATCTAGATTAATTAGCTTCTCTGATTTGACTGATTTGGGCTTTGCTATCATTTCTCTCCTTCGACTTAGACTGAATTCTCTCTTTTGACTTATTATCATTGGCACTACTAGTCTGTAACTTACCTCCCCCACCTGACTTAAGCAGTCTCTGCTCCCTTCTTCTCTAATTCCTAGCATCTCTTCTCTGTCTCTCTTTTTATTGAACATCCAGCAGTTCTTTACTCTTACTTCTGTGCACATTCACTTTATTCTTGCTGTTTGCTCTTGAGTTGTTGTTCTTTTAGTGTTTTATTTATTGATCGTTTTCTTTCTGTCGGAGAAGTGGTTGTTCAGCTTTTTATTTTTGTGGTCTTGGTTTGCTTCTGGGAGACACATCACTATCAGATTCTACAAAATATAGAAAATTATAATAATATGCATTTGGAAATATAGGTCATTAATGGCAATCTGAAATTTGATATGAAAAATTGAAAGATTTGCGGTTGGATAGATCTACAATCTTATTATGTTTTGTGTTGCTCAGTTCAAGGTACTTCAGCTTCTCATCATCTGAGTCCATATTCATGTAAGATTGAATAATTATCTATATATATTTTAATAACTTAAAAGATTATGCAGTAACCTTGAATTTATTAGTGGCTTTAATATCATACTCTTTATCCTCTTCATCACTATCTTGATCTTAGTCACTAGCATACTTTTGATTTTACTATGGTTTCTTTTTGTTAATATCTTCCTTTTGCTGCTGTTTCTGTGGATTCTGTAGATTTCTCTAATTTTAAGCTGCTTAATTGCGGTTTTTGTCATTTTTAGCTCTCATCTTAGTTTCATATTTGATCTCTTCCTCCTCATCTATTTACTAACTCATGTAACTTTATTGCACTTTCTTTGACTCTTATTTCTCCTTTAAATTGTTATATTTTATGAGTGTAAGATTTATTCTTTTATTATTGATATTTTAATTTTTAATTTTCTTATTTCTGGAGCTTAGCAGCTCTTTTTGCCTCATCCTACTGCATTTTCCTGACTTTGGACAGATTAATAAACTCATCCTCCAACTTTTAATACTTGGTGCTCTCAAATGACTCCTGCATCACACTCCTATCATTCAGCATACTCTGATCACCATTAACTGATGCTCCAACCCGTGAGATATCGTTCTTTGAAGTGTCTGCTGATACTAGTTTACTGCCGAGGCCACTGCGATCTGGCAACTTAATTTGAATTCGCTGAGGTTTAAGATTGTTCATTTTTAAATAATTATCGTTTCACACTTAAAAAATACACTATATTTAAATTAAAATAAGCAGCAATAAAATTAATATATGGGATTTAAATTTCATGTTTATTGTTGTTTCTTATAATTTCAATCGAATATATTATGGTGGGAAAAACTGTTAGTATTCGATAGAAGAAAAGATAATCTTTACAATAGACAAATGTATAACTATTTATAATTATTATGGTGGTGGCGGAAAAGTATATAATAATCACAAAAAATTAAATTAATTATTAATATTTGATACATTACACAACCCATAATTATAATATTTAAATTTATCTATATCAAGTAGACTTATAAAATATGATATAAATACATCACTTCCTTTGGCACTACTATCAGCTAATCACACTAGTGCCTGCAATGGCAATATTTATACATAGAATGGTCTACAGGAAAAATTACAATGACTTTTATTGTATACTATAATTTGTTTTTTATGGATTATCTTGATAATTATAAAGTCAATAATTATTCATTTATCTAGCAATAAATAAGAGAAAAGTATGATAATATGTTCGAGGCATTGAACTTGTTTGATGTTCAGCCCAACACACATAAGAAAAATACATTGAAACTAGCTCCTAATGCGACTAAAGAGCAAGAGCAGGAGTATCAATAACAACTCAAAAGACCCTACATTTACTCACATTTTATAAGAAATATTTCACTATAGTTATTAATTTAATAGGGATTGAAGGGGATATGATGGATAAAGTATTTAGAGTTTATTTGGGATTCGCTATAGTGTACTATTTGGCAGATGTAATAATCAAATTCTATGAAATGATCTTCCCATCTGATTATCTAGACATCTGCAAAAATGGCTTTGCTATCCATCACAAACTTTAATATATCTTCTAGAATGTTAATTCAGTAGATAGACTATCTGAATGCATGTTAATTAAGTTTATCTTCACACTGTTCAGTTTTAAAAGTATATTTGTAATAGATCACTATCCCTGGTTCCTTGCAGGGCCTACTGCTTATCATCCTATGATGGTAGTTTTCCCCAATTTCCCTCTCAACAATCTAAAAGTTCAAATTCATTATAAGATTCATTCATTATTTAAGACCATGTGAATGCAATCTACTTGGGATGTATTGGAGCATGGATGTACAACTTAAGAATGTAGCCTGTGTACTGGAACACTCGCATTGGCAAATCACTGTTCTACATCAGTTGTTCACTTATGATTCCAATTATCATGTTGTGGCTTGGAGAATGCATGACTGAGTTTAAGTGGGAAGATTTACATACAAAAATATAAAAATATTAAGAAATTTATCAAATATTAATATGAAGATTGATGAAAAGCTGAAATAGTTTCACATTAAAGTGAACTTTAGGAGACATAACAAAAATATAGTCAGCTAATATAAGAAATAAATCAATGTTTATAAGTTCGAATGACGCATTAATACATAATTATCAGATTGTGATAAATTGTACGACAGTTAACATGACGAAATGATTCAATTTATTCTATATTTTTTTCTATCTAATTTTAGAATTAAATAGTACCTTAAATGTTATAAAATTTTATGTTTTTTTTAAAAATTAGGGTTTATTAAAATCCATTTAATCTGAGTGTCAGTTTTTTAAGAAATAATATTATAATATTTCTGAATGAAAAGACTTTACAAGATATTAAATTAAAAAATGTTGATTTGTGACATTTCAAATTCTGTGGACTTAAAATTTAATATCAAATTAATCTCATAAACTTTTAGAAAAGGATAATTACTTTGATATTTATAAATCATTTACATTGAAATAGTTTTGATCAAATGATGTGATTTAAAAAAAATATTTTATATATTCAAGTATAAAAATATTTCAATACCAATAGAATTATTAAATAATATTTATAAACTAACCCTTTTCAAAGTATTGTTATATATTTTGCTAACATATTTTCCAATGTATTTCATTTTTAGTAGTAGTTAAAAATCTAAATTAATAATTAAAAAAGATTTAATAGAAATAAATTAAAAGCATTAGATATAAACTTAACAAAAGAACATGCTTTAACAGAGAACAACTTAACCCAATATTTAACCAAGTAAAAATTCAGTGCAATACAAAATGCAAAATAGAACAAATTCAACTTAAATTTAAGGCCAGCCAAATCCCCCCAAAACCCTGAACGACTCAGATGGTAAGTAATTTCACATTAGTTTGAGAACAAAGTATTAAGTTCATTTATGTAGATAATGGATTAGATGATTGCGATGAAAATGTGCGAACTTTTGACAATAGAATCCATTAAACAGAGAGCAAAGCAATTGGTTCAAGTTCGTTAAACTAAAGAATGACTACGCAGGGCTTGCGACCAAGCATTCAATCTATGAGTTCTAAGTACAATTCTGGCAATTAAATGGTAATCACTCACTTTATATTAACTTAATGCTAAATTTTACAGATTTATACATCGCCATCTGTCATAGAAAATGGTAGCAGAAATGGAACTACTTAAAGTAGTAACATATTGGCTAGTAAAACACAATATGGGTAGCCGACCTCAATAATGATGTAAAATAACATGAAAAATAGTGCTGGTTAGCAAAGCAGTCTTAGCTAGTAGTAGGTTCAAGATTAACCATAGAGCAAGATATAAAATCAAAAATACTCATCATTCAATTAGCAATAATAACAAAGTTCGACATAAAGATCTGGAATAAATGTCAATTATACACCAAGCACAAATGCTTAAACAAATTAAATATATTTAAATTTTGATAATAAATCCGTTTCATTAAGCAGTAGATGTTTGTAAAATATAAATTTAATTAATATAAAAATATAATGATAACAAGCTATAGACAAGGCGGGAGTCACTTAACTACTAATTAAAATATGGCAGATTAGATGACTTTAAATAGCAGGAATTTAATACTTCATTTCATTTCATATATATCAATTATGAATTTTGAGAGAAATCGATCTCCACAGTAAAATCAAATGAGATAAAATCTTACAGATAATAGATTCGTATAGTCTAACCCTCTAAGCGGAAAAAGTTCTGCTATGCAAGTCAGAGCAGGCGGCACTATTAATTAAACTCAGCCCTCATAATCACCTATAAGACTCCAAACTAAGCAAATTAGTCAATAGTAATCAGCAACCTACCAGATAAAGAATGAGAGAAACGTTCATAACAGAGCTTCAAATATAAAAACAGTTAATAATGCAAAGACGTAGGATTTCCAGAAAGAATTTGCAAAAAGTCCCAAGGGTATTTCAACTTAAAACAAGGCCATTAACTTTGAAGCTGGTTAAGCTCCTAAAACTTCAAGATACAGTTAGCATTAGTTCAATACTGATCCTTTTTAATCGGAGAACAAGGTAATGCGTATTTTAAGAGCAAAAATGAGTAGTGGAATGAACAACGGGGCTGCTAACACTAGTAGTATGTACTAGTCATAGACACCAACAAACAACAAAGCTAATAATCACCTATTTAATAGCGCAAGCAATTAAAATCAACTTAAATAAAACTAAGGCAATGTTTAGTTAGTTATACAGAGAAAACTTAATTTATTAGCAAATTATAATTGTAGTTTTCTTTCACATTCTTATAAATTTTTTTAAATTGGCATTTAATTTTTTTAATAATTTTTTAAGCATTAAAAATAAAAGTTCAAAATTAGTCTTAACATATTAGTATGCATTAATTAACTGGTCCGAATTTTTCCCTTATAATCAATAAATATAACTCTTAACATATATTATATTGCATTTTAGGGTATTTAAAGCAACAATTTGAAAATTACAAACAAATATAGCAATATATCTTAAAATGAGACAGTTAATAACTACAATTAAACCATAAATATTATATAAGATTTTTATAATTTATTCTTTGTGGAGTAATCTTTGATTGATTAATGATTTAAAATCAAATAATTTTAACATATCACTGTTTAATACTAAAATTAAACCATCAATTTTAGTCGTGACGTAGATGTATCTGAGTGAGTTGACGAGGCAAACTTCCGTGACGTGGCAGTCGTTAAGATAAAAACTCCGAAAAAACCATTCTCGCTATTACCTAGTCTTCTCCCCAAAATCAAGATGTCACACAGTTTGTACCTGGAGACAGAGCTTGAGAGATCCAACTGAGTGACAGAAGATGGAGAAAAACGCTAACAGGTACCACCTCTGCAGGGAAACGTAATCCCTATCCTTACGCTGTGGTAGCTTCAGCACCCTAACCCGGTATGGGAGAAAAATCCTTATCGTTGGCTTCAATGGTTTCTGTCTTCAAACTTTCGAAGGCAGAGCTTATTTTCATCCTGCTCCCTCTTACCTAGGAAGCTTAACTCACGCCAGGAAGCTTATCTAATGCAGGGAAATCCTTAGCGTGTAAAGGAGTAAAGGATCTGACAGATTGATCCCCGCCGACTGGCCCCTAATGCAGTGAACTCAGCAACCCCCTGCCTACAGTCAGCAAGCCTAAGTGAAGTAGAAAGCTCAATTAAAAAGTCTTTAGCCTCGGGCCCTGTGAGTTACCCTATCCTTATAACTTTCTAATTTAATAATATGATTTTGTGGAGTATTCTCTTTTTTTTTTTTAGTTTTCAAAGTAAATAGCGAAGTTTTGAAAAAATTTTATACCATTTTTTTAATTTATATAATAAATATACTTAACCGTATTATTATAAATTTTTTTCTAAATTTCAAAAAGAATTAATCTTTAAATATAAATACTCTTAATACAATTTTATTGCATAAATCTTTTTTTAATTATATAGTAAAATCAAAATTTAAAGTTCGTTATAATTCCAATATAAAGTTTTCAATTTTTTTGGATTATAATATTATAGGAATAAATTCAAAATTGAGAAATAATTTTAATTAAATAAATAATTAATCAAATTAGTGGCAGTTAAAGTTGGCCAATTTAAACGATCTTGGCTTTTTTTATAGAGAATTCAAAATTAGCTGAACTTTATTATCTGCGGTACTATTTTATCGCATCCCTAGAGCGAGATAACTTTAGTTTAATTTGAGGGTTTAATTTAATGAATATAGAGTTGTTTAATTAAACTAAAGTTATCTCGCTCTAGGGATGCGATAAAATAGTACCGCAGATAATAAAGTTCAGCTAATTTTGAATTCTCTATAAAAAAAGCCAAGATCGTTTAAATTGGCCAACTTTAACTGCCACTAATTTGATTAATTATTTATTTAATTAAAATTATTTCCCAATTTTGAATTTATTCCTACAATACTTATGTAGAAAGATATTATTTTTGTTAATCAGCAATATAGATATTGAATTTATTTTAGCATAGCAAAACAGTATAAAAAAATGACAGAGATATAAAACTATTGAATATAGACTAAAAATATCTTATTAAATATTAGTATGAAAAAATCCAATTTATATATTATTGACACTACTCAGAATGTTATAATTCTTAAATTGAAATTTTCCTATTTAATTCTTCTGGGTATGAATCTTGACACATAATATAAAATTTGTTATAATTTTTATTATAATTTATTAAGGAATTCTTTATTTTAAAATACTTTTTTCCCTTATTTAAAATAGATTTAAACACATCAAACATGAACAATCAAAATACCAATTCTCTTAGATAAAACTAAGATCTTAAAATATACAAAGATGGGAAGGTAGTTGCAGTGGGTGGAGGAGTGGCTCTTTTTCAGTAGAATCAATCTAAACTTAATAGATTCTCTGAGGAGAAAGCAGTGTCGAATATGAATGCTAATTAACTCAATAAACAGCATAAAATGAGTGTGCAGATCACTAGTAAAGCGCTTAATATTGCCATAATATAAGAAAAAGGATTAATTTAAAAGAATTATGATTGTTTATTATGAGTTAAATTAAATTCTTTGTGTAAGCTAATATATATTTCTGGAATAACATGGTGGCAGATGGTGGGTCTAGAGGGAGCAATACAAGTCATATTGAACCCTAATTAGACCCGTTCGTCCAGAGACAATTAATTGACGAAGCCAGAAGAAAGCAGTAGCGAGAGCAAATACTTCAAGAGAAGAAAGAGCGGGAAGAGCGAATGCTTCTAGACTCCATTCAAGGTTCACAGCTTTTAAAGATTATCATCTTTTATTTAACTATTTGTTAAGTTGATTGACTTTGATTCCCATTAAAAATACTAATAAAATATTAAGCACATGAGAAATGGATCTGAGTAATCACAGAGGATAAATTCTTTCAACTTCGAGCACTTCTACAAATCATAATTAGATTTCAAAGCCAAAGTTGATGGTAAAATATAAAACTAGAAATTCGAGGATGATCTTAAGTTTCAGCAGATCTTTAATAATTCTACAGCTGTAGATTTGACTGATTTAATATTCTTTATAAAAATTTATCAAACAGATGAGTAGTCAGGCATGTCCAAAACCTTGCAAAGGTTCTTAAAGAATCTTGCAAAAGTATAATTACAAGAAAGATTCATGCACATTTTTAAATTGTGAAAACATTTTATTGCTTGGGTTTTATAAATGAATAAACTATTGCATATAAATAAATCTAATTAAATAGGGATTCAAAGCCAATTAACTCAGAAGAATTAGACGGTGGAAATTCACCAGTGGCTGAAGAAAGTAGCAAAGGCACCGTCAGCTAAGTTTACGATAGACTCTATAACAATAAATCCCTCATACCTACTATTGAAAACAGGAAGCTGAAATATTGCCAAAGTAATACCCCTAAAATTACCTTAATTGTATAAATATGTGTCTGTAAATATATTACTTTTCAATCCGGACAATTTTAATGCATCATTATGATAGCAAGAAGAGAAACATGAGATGGAGCAGCATAAGAATCAAGTGAAGAAGAGTCTTCATGATTAGCAGGAATACATGGAGAGACTATTCACAAACGGTACAAACACCAGTAGGTTGGGAGATGATAGCATACTTAAGAGACACAACTCGAAGTGGGGAAGTACCTCCACATTCCAACCTGAACTTGCTAAATATAAAGCAATTTTTAAGATCAAAATTACCATCTAATAGTTTGATACAAAGAGTTTATTCTCAATATACTAAGTTTACTATTACTTGATTAGTATTTTATACTATTCCAAGATTAATCTTGATAGATACAACTCATCAATAGTAAAACCAAAACAGACAAGATGATATTCGATAGATTACGCAAGGATTTCCATTAATTCTTCAATTTAGACTTATACTATGCCTCTGTTTGTTATGCTAGCAAGCAAGCTTACAATCAAATTGATGAGAGTATTATTGAAAAAGCTGCAAATTATTATATATTATGCTAAGTCATATTAATTATGTTTATTGTAAACATTTTAAATTTAACATTAAAATTATGTGTCAGGAGGGCAAGGAATGAAGGAAGATATGAATAATAAAAACAGAAGTAGGTAAGTAAGTAGCAGTGGCACTAGGCATGGCACTGGAAGCAGTTTAGGTTCAATTTTATACTCTTCCCATGTTCATACTTTACATAATAAAAATCCTCATGAAACTCTCTATGTAAAAAGTTGATTATATATTTGATATACTAAAAGCGTGAAAACTCTTCATGAAATGATTTCAGTAGGTGCTAAGACTTCATAATAAAATGTTAACTCCTCTGTTTTAAGCCAAAAACATAAATTAAATTCACAAAGAAACGGCAGCAGTAGTTAAGACAGGAATAATAAAAATGGCTTTAGAATGCAATATGGATTGAAGAAAAGTGTATAAGAGCCTAACTATAATTTATATTACAACAAGTTTCTCCAGAATAGGTATATAATTATAATACTAAGTGAATTTAAAAACTAATCGACATCAGATGTTTCTTAATATGATAGCAAGCCAAATATAAAAAATGAAGCTGCTTTTAAAGCCAATATGCTCAAAGGTACTCCTATTAGATATACTAGTTATATGCAAATATGTTGTTTTATTATTGAATATATGATTAAATACTTAATAACCATGCAAGTGATGCATAACTTAGGCTTTTTGCAATCTCCCACTCCAAAAACTGCAGTCGAAGAGCAAAATTTATCTGAAATCTGGAAAATGTTGGGTGGGAATAAAGTTTCGAATAGAGATAGAACCATAAAAGCAGAAAATTTGTTTGTGATATTATGCGCACTCTTGAATACTTAAATAAATACTAATTAAAATAAATTTATTTGATATAAGATCATATAGAATGATTAAAATTGTTTTAAGAATATCAGGTTAAGTGTGTTGGTTTAAAGACATGAAGAGATGAATCTGCCAGAGGGGCATAGATTTGAAGGGTTTTTGTGCTTTGATGATTATGAAAACGCTCATTTCACAACTTATGATGATATCACTAAGATTTGTATGTTTTTTATTATTTATTTAATTAAATATGGCAACTTATTGAAATGATTAGTAAAATAACTCGTAAATAATAAATATTAGCATTTATACATTGAAGATTCACCGTAAATTTAAGGTATTAGCTATGAATAGACTAAATCGTAAACAGTCAGAGCAAACTTCTCATAGTAGGTAACTTTCAAAAGAACCTATAATATTTTAATTATTGAAGGAATAAATTTGTTTTGGGAAAATAAATAATAAATTAATTAATTAAATATAAAATTCGTGGCAGTTAACTTTCCGAAAACCTAGACAATATGGTACTTGCTCGATAAAGAATTCAAAATTAGCTGGACTTTACTATTGGTGGTACCCCTCTATCGCATCCTTGAAGCGAGATAACTCGACTTTAATTATAGCATTAGAAACATTTAAACAAATCACCCAAAATTAAAGTCGAGTTATCTCGCTTCAGGGATGCGATAGAGGGGTACCACCAATAGTAAAGTCCACCTAATTTTGAATTCTTTATCGAACAAGTACCATAGTGTCTAGGTTTCCGGAAAGTTAACTGCCACGAATTATAAATATTTATTTCTTAATTTTTCCCAAATCAAATGTATTCCTACAATTTTTGCAATGATTTATTATATTTATTGATGTTAACGTTAATATATAGCTAATATTTTTAAATGAGTTTAAAATAATTTGTTTATATAAGATGTAAAAAACCACAATAACAGTAGAACTTTAAAATATCAGATGGCAGCAAATAATGGTTAGATAATGCAACTAGGACTCGCAGTCATTCCTATTCATAGAGAAGCTTCAAGTTAGGTTTTGGGGAGAAAACTGAGAAAATTGATTATGTTACTATTGATAAACTTATTTTTATTAGATTTTATATTAGAATTTCTCTATGCCTTATAAAATTTCGATTAGACAATTTGAATTTAATTAAATTTAAAATTGATGGGATTCAGATACCACTTAATGAAATAAAAGAGAGATTTAAGGTGAGAGCTCAAATGATGAACGCTAATTAAACCAGTTAAAGTATTAGCTAAGGAGATATTTCTTAACTGTCCTCTAAGTTTTATAATTATTTAATATAAACTGGATATTATTAACATATAAACGTTATAAGTATTAACAAATTATAATTTAAAGATTGGAGATAAGAACATGAAACCCTTATAGAGAAATGAATCAGGTAAAAATATGAGTACGTTCGCTAATCAGCATCATTAAATTTATAATTAAATTAACTAATTAATTCGATGAAGTAAATAAGATTTAATCTAAAACTTGATTAGGTTAAATCTATTTAATATATTGTATCACAGAGTGAAGCCAAAAATATCAACTACAAATGTAGAAAGTGGTGATATGATTTACTCACCCACCAATTCAAATTACAAAGGGCCTAAGATAGTCACAAATATGATCACTCAAGTCTACGAAGAAGGAAACGATTTCCAATTTGAATCATACAAGTTACAAATTTGAAATTACAGAATATTTATCAATTTTAATATGCCGTTTATAGTTATAATAAAAGTAATCTAAGAAACGTGATGATAAGTCAATTGGGTCATGGGACAACAACAGTGTTGATCATAACGAGCAAATTAATGCAAATCTTAAGAACAAGAAAAATGGATATATTATGGGATAAGGCAAGATTGACTCTGCTCTAAAAACTAGCGAGAAGACTGTCTTCTCAATAAAATATCACATTTATTTAAAGAATTTTATTAGAAACTCATTTTTAAATGTGTAAATATAAAGTAAATGGGCAGCAGTCCAGAGAGAAGAGAATTCAAAGCAAAGATTGATTCAACAAAATAACTTCAATCCAAGCAGCTTATTATGCCAGACAACGACTTGTTAATGATGAGTTCAGTTATGGATAATGACTCACAATTTGACATCACAAATATTGTGGGTATATAATTATTATTGATAATTTTTTTATTGTCAAATTATATATATTTTTAAAATGCACTGATAAAAAAAGAATAATTAATTAATTCTAAACACTCCCATTCAAATAATGACTTAAGCATGATTGAAGGGAATGCTGGCGCCTAAATTAACTTCAAAAGCAAGGTAATTCATAAAGATTTAGACAAGATTAATTAAGATTTCAGCCTTGAATGAGCCACACACTAATCTTTAATTTTTTAGTGAGTTATATCTGAACTGAATTCATAATAATAAAGTTTTTTATAATTTTTTTTCAGAAGAAAATTACATCGATTTTATGAATCAAAGAAAACTGTTAAATACCGCATTTAAATAAACTCAGAAAAATAATGAAAATACCTCTATAAAAATAGAAAAGTTAATTTATATTGATTTATTAAGCTTACCAATTTAAAGAAAGGGAGTTAATAAATGATATTAATAATTATAAAGTTTTAAATTTTCAAAATTAGATTTACTAATATTTGATTTATAATTGTTATTCTAGAGCTTAATTTTCTTATAAAATCGAAATAACAAATCCAAAACACTAAAATTATTTTTTTTAAAAGCAAGATATATCGTTAGCCAATTTTTAATTTATTTTTGAAATTTAGGAAGATATTTAATGACAAGTTATTTTATTTATTATGGATTTAAGATTCATTAATTTTATTCGAAAATTATGATTATTACTCATGATTGTCGATAAATAGATTGAGAATATATTAGTAATAATAAATTAACCTTTAATTATAACACTCGAATAAAATAAATGTCAGGCTACGGAAGATAAGCTCCTTCAAGCGAGGACTACATTATGCAATCATTAATTAAAATAATCTTTAAATGATTAATTATTGCATTATTAAGTGATTTAAAAGGTAAAATTGGTGTATTTTTATTAATATCTAAATTGTAAAAAGGATTATTCTATTGATGTTAATCATTAATCTATAATTATTGAATCAATGATGATCAAGATGACCATGTCAATTAACAAGCAATGCTTCATGGAATGCGTGAATAACTTCTCAAGTGACAAGCTCTCCCAACAAGAGTCCACCTGCATTTCTCAATGCGCCAAGAGACAATCAAGCGCTTTCATGGCTATGAACGACATCCAAGGTCAACTCCAATCTAAATCTGGCAGTGCTATGTTCTGAGATACCACTTAATCACTTGTTTAGCTGGCACTAATAATTTAAGTTCAACAAATTAATATATAATCAAACCCTTTGAAAATTCTTTTTTTATAGGAAAATCTGAATTTAAATTAAATCAATTATGCTAAATTATTAGTGTTAGCACAAAGCTTTACAAGAAATTAAGTAGGATTATTTATGTGAGCATATATTGAGAAGCACCGCACTTGGGTACAGATTGACTTAACTCGCATTACTGCAATTAAACCTTTCAATTTACTGCTTAAAATATCATCATTTTTTCTTATTTTTCATTCATGAACATACCCTGCAATCTTCATCTTTTATCTTTCAAAGGGTATGGTCAATAATAATGAATCATTTATAATTATACAGAGAATATATAGCATTTTGGGAAATATAAATGTATAGTTTATTCATTATATTATAGTATAAATGTCAAAATATTAGATTATAATAAAATTATGTTCGTTTTTTTTATGTTTGGAAAAGAATTATATTTTATCTTCAAAATTAAAAAAAATCAATTTTTACTTAGTTAATTAGAAGAATTTTGCTTAATTATAACTTTAGTATTATTAATTATATTAAATTTCTAATTTAATTGCTCAATATTATCAACCACTAATTAATTCCACTCTTTATATCGTTCTAATTAAAGAATCTGATTTTATTTTAAAATAAGAAAGAAATTACAAAGTCAAAGGTAATGATGAAAAAGAAATGGTGTTTTATTGCATTCTATTTATAATTTTAGTATGCTTTCATATATATGAATACCTTTATATGATATATTACATATCTAAAATACTCCCAAGCAGATTTTACAATTTTATCAATTAATTTAAAATAAAGGGATAATCACTTTTAATCTCAGATAGATAAGAAGTCAAGAACAGATTTTCAGTTATTGATGGATATTTTCTATAAACTGAAGAAATATCATAGAAGTTTATAAAATGTTCATAGAATAATAAAGAAAATGTGATAAGTTTTCAAAACTAAAAGGAAGCTACTATAATATATGAAAAAATAAAATTTTTATTTTTATTATAAAACTTGTGTTAATAGTAAATAAGAAAGGGAAAAATTTTGATGAAATTATTTAGCTACAAATTAATTAATTAATTTTATTTGCTTAGTGATTTGTTTTCTCATATCTGCGATATTAAAAATTATTAAATAAGAATTTGCAAGCACAAAACAAAAGATTTGCATTGTATTGAATTGATAATTTTTATAAGAGTAATTGTGCACATGGCTTTTCTTTAGATCAAAATGCTGCTCTATAGCTAAATTAAAGAAAAGAGAACCATTAAGCAATGATTTTTTATATTTTGAATTTTTTATTTCATATCTTCCTTTTTCATTCTGAAATACATCACATCTAAATTTTTATATGATAGAGCTGAATATTAATAAGTAGAAATATACAAACTTCATTTTAAACTGTAATTTCTAACTTTATTTGTTTAACTATAAAATTCTGATATGATAAAATATTATTGAATCTTACTAATTTAACATAACCATCATAAAGTATCTATTTATCACATTAAGAAAACGTAAATTTTTTAATTTCATCATAAAATTAATAAAGATAGATAAAATAGATTTGCGAAAAGATATGAAATGAAATCATATTCTTGAATGAGGACTTGTTATGTCGACATACTTCATATTAATAGTTACTGGTATAAAATTGAATTCACAATAGAATTACAGATTTTATATAGAAATTTTAAATATTTTCTTAATTAAGTAAGGCGGACTAATACTTTAATAAAATGATTCAGTTCATATAATTATTGCAATTTTGCTATTAATTTTAATTTTTATTAAATAAATCTTTATTTTAATATTTATTGGCTAAAAATATAATAGACATAATTATTCTTAAATGCAAATTCTTTTAATTTTTATAGATTTAAATCTATAATGGCAATATTAAATTGAGTATTATCTAAATAATATATAATAGAAATAAGTAGCAGCAAAACTTAATGCGAATTACTTTAACTTTGATATCATTGTGTTTCTTAAACGCATTAAAAGAAGCCTTCTTCCTCATTTTGGCGCCCTTCTTGCCTGAGTAAATGAAGGACAAGGGCATTCCAGACTATTATTATGCACCTATCTTCACGTAAGTAAATAGTTTTGAAATAAATCAATACAAGAAAAGATTTGAAAATTATTATTAATATAAAATGCTTAAGTGTCATAAATGCGAAGAATAGAAGTAAACTAAAAGATATAAAAATATATGTTTTTAATATAAAGATGTTAAACTGATTATTTGGCTATTTAGTATTTATGATGCATGCACTCACAAGAATTAATGATATTTTTACCTTAAATTGAATTTTATAGTGGCTATACTTTGATGTTCTTCATTACTTCAGTTGTAATAGGGAAATACTCAGGGTCTATAGGAAGACCTATCCTGCTCAGACTGGGAGCTATATCCTAAGTTATAGCTGCAGGGTGCTTTATTGGCATTAATTATATTGAAAACGATCCGCTAGATTCTAACACAGCTGCTTTTATAGTAAAATTTAAATTATCTATAATAAATCACTTGTAAAATTTATGTGATAAAGATTTAAAAAACAAATTACTTGATCTTAAATGGTACAAATTGTAATAAATTAATAGCTGCTGTGTAAATTTTACTCTAATTAATAATTTTTAGTGCAGCATGGATTAGTATTGCATTTGTTGGAAGATTAATAGAAGGAGTGGGAGCTGGGCTCATTCAGACTGCAGGTAAGTTTTTTATCTAGCAAATCCCTAATCTTTACTGATTACTTTAATTGTAGCATATGGAGAACTTATGATACAATACGCTGATGACTAAAACAAAATAGTTTCATTGATGGAGTTTTCTGGAGGTATGCCACAAACTTGTTTATTTTACCATTTTTAATTAACGTTTTTACTTAGTTTTTGGTAATATGTCAGGTGTATTGATCGCATCATTTCTTTCTTACTTTTTGGGTTTTGTTGGACCATTCGCTGTTTGCGGTAAGTATCTATAATATCTTACTTGAAAGAATAGGTGGCTTGTTCTTAATTTTTGTGATATTCCTAAATGTGTTCGTCAAGTTTGCCAAAGTTGAACCTGAAAAGGAAATTAAAATGAGGCATAATTCCTCAATTATTTCATTTGTTCAACCAAAACTAAGAACTGATCAATAGCTTGCATAAGGAGAGAGATTTACTTTTGTAAGTAGTGAGGCAGATCCAATGATGAGCAGTGGCGGTGAAAGACGTTTGATGTCAGTTTCAAGCTAGCCAAAGAAAAATTATCATCCAATTGGATACTTCGAAGTTATGAAAAACAAGAGAGCAATCTTTGCACTGGTTTCTATTATGTTCTCGATCAACCTCTTTTCTTTCGTAGATACAATCCTTGCTGATAACTTAGAAAAAGTTTTTGAGATGAATAGCTCAATTATTAGTATAGTCTATGCTTCTCAATGTTTTGGATTCTTGCTAACTTCCCCATTCCCACACAGATTACTTGAAAAGTTTAACAGTATTGAAATCATGCTGGTGACTATGATAATTCAGGTGATAGCTTGCTTTATGTTAGGGCCATCATAAATAATGCATCTCCCTAATTATCTTTGGATTTCAATTCCAGGACTCATACTTGGTGGCATGTCCTTCCCCTTTACAATTGTTTCAGCCTATTAAGAACTTTATGATGCAGTAGTGATGTGTGGAAAGAGCTACGATCCTCTATAAATGAATGATACTCTGGTTGCTCTATTCAACTCCTTTTTCTCTTTGGGATTAATCATTGGACCATTAGCAGGAAGCTATATAACTCTTGGAACAAACTTCAGATTCTGTACTGATATTGAAGCACTAGTTTTATTGGGATTTTTTACCTTGTATATTGCGGTTGTGTACCTACCTATGAAAATTATGAAGAAACCGTTCAAACCAATCCTTGAAAAGAAAGCTTTTTCTGTGACAAGCAGTTAAGTGAGGGAGAATTCTACAGTTTAAAATAAACAATATTTGATAATAAGTAATTTTTAAATTTATATAGTAAGTCTAAGCTTTTTTAAAAAAATTAGAAAATAAATTGTTTATAAATTAGCTTTAATAAAAATAATCTTTGTAAGTATTTAGCTTTCTTTTTATTTATCAAAAGAAAAAAATATTAAAATTGTTGTTTTGATTTTGATTTGAAAAATTAAAAAAATTTAAAGCTATTATTTTCTCTACACCCAGTTAACAATTAAACAACTTTGACGCAGAAGCTCATTCAGGTGGATAGAAGCAGACTTTAAAGAATAATAAGTACACTTTGATCGATGAAGACGAAAAGAACGTTGAAGCTGGAAGAGTGGGCTCAGTCATACTCGAGGAAAACAGACGTTCCCTTCTATGACTAAGCTTCGCCATGGTGTAAGCAGTTGTCGTGCCTCCTTACACTTACATAGCCGACAAAGAATATTACATAATATTCTTGGACAAGGATGTCAAAGGCTAATATTAGAAGTTTATAATAAATTAAAGCCCAATAATATGCCAGTTTATATGTAAAATATCTGTATTATCTCATATATTCTATTAAAAAAAGAAGTTCAAGACTCTCCTTTACAAAAGAGTTCTTGGCTTCTTTTATTGATCTCAACCTACCTAACAAATTATCGATTATCGTTAATTAACGCTTGTTAAAAGCAGCTACTAAGACGATTAATATACGATATAATGGGATTATTATAATTGAGAGATTTATATTAAAAAAGATTTATCACCCCCAAAAATTGTAAAAAATTAAATTAAAAAAGTTAAAATTATGTGTAATATAAGAAATTATGATAAGATTATATGCATTTAAAAGTTCATTTAATCATAATATTGTTAATTTCAAAATGAAAGGAAAATTAACGCTAATAAGATTATGCTTTTTAATAGCAATGAAAGAATCTTTGTTCCTTATTTTAGCTCCTTTTTTCCCAGAATAATTAAAGCTTCGAGGCATCAATGACCATTACTTCGCACCTCTTTTCACGTAATTAAAGCGATTTCATTTTATATCAATACGAGATATTAGTTTATTTATTATTCAATTAATAAAATTGTATATAGATCTTACTCAGTGTTTTTCTTTTTGACATGCCTCTCAGCAGGTAGATTTATACTTCCAAATCTTGGTAGATCGAAAACTCTTCGAATTGGATTAATTTTGCATGTACTAGCTTGCATATGTTTCGTTCTTATTTTCTATACAAATGAGCATTAAACGTAAGAATATAGCGTAAAGTTTACCATTATAAAATCATTAAAAGTATCAAGTTTACCTTTGATTAACTATCTAAGACATTTAAATATTATCGAATTCTACCATATCACATAATTTACTGATAAATAAATTTTCATATAGAAAACAATTTCTTATATTGGGATTTGCAGGGAGGATAAGCGAGGGAATAGGGGCAGGTTTATTGCAAACAGCAGGTATAAATTTATATTGTTTAAATAGTTAAGTTTAGCTTATAGTGAACTAATGCAGCAATATAAAGACCAAGAGAATATGATAGTAGGGTATCTAACTTTTTCTGGAGGTAAGCTAATCTTGTAAACTTTTTAGTTTACCGAAATTTATTTGAATAATTTACTAATTTTGATTACAGTATTTGGGAACATGCTTGGTATGATATTCTCTTCGTTTCTCTCGTTCTTTATTGGAGTAAAAGGACCATTCGCATGTTTTGGAATAATATTCCTGATATTTTCTATTTTCCTCAATTAATTGATACATTTCGTGCAATTTGAGGATCACTCCCATGAAATTTTCAACATCTAAGTAACAAACATTTGGAGGAGGGACTTTTCTGCCTAGTCTTATGATAAAAATATTCTAAAGAAGTTTCCTGCCAAGTAAAGTTTTTATATTTTTTTCTTAAATTTATCCACTAAAAAGAAACAAATTTTAGTGATTTGAATTAAATGAGATTATAGATATATTATCTTTTTTAAAAATGAAACTTTAAAAATTTGTCTCTTTAAACATTAATTTTTCATCTTTAAATTCATTTAGATTTATGGTAAAAATGAAAGTTTCTATTAAATTCCTTTTTTTATTTATATAACATTATTCAAAATAAAATAATTAACAACTATTATACATTTTGATAATTTTTTTTTAGAGGTAAAGGATGTATAATGTAATTCCCTAAACAATAATTTAGTTAAAAAATAAATTTTTATATAATTTTATGAAAAATTTATGAAATTATATTTTGGAAATTTACTTGCCAGAAAACATCCCACTTGCCAGAACTTCCTCCCCAAAACATTTACTAGCAGCCCTTCATAATTCACTCTTACGCTGTGAAAAGATACTCCTCAAGCAGCATGATAGATGATAATGAGGTAATTCAATAATAAAACAGTTAATAAGTCTAAGGAAACAATAATTCAGACACTTAAACAAAGGCAGATGTTAAGAAGAAGTAAGCGAAAAAATATTAAGATTTAACTTATCGAGAAGTTTTAAAGAATCGCAGAGCTGTCTTTGCATTTTTAAGCATTGCTTTAAGTTTATCTCTTTGGACTTTTATTGATACTACACTTACAGAAAAACTTCAATAGGATTTTTAATTAAAGCCATACTTGGTTTGCTTATTTTACAGTTTATAGTGTGCTGGCTTTTTAATTACTTCAACTTAAGTTCATAAGATTATTAAGCGAGCTCATCCTATCAAAATTATCATTGTAGCTTTTCTTTTTAAACTAAATATCATAATAAAATATGTAATCGATGACATATCCTTATGAATACTTTTCTGTTTCAATCACTTGGAGTGTTCTTAATGGGTCCATCAGAGAAACTTTCCTTACCAAATTTAATGATTTTCACTGCAATAGGCTTAGTAATTGCAGGTTTCTCCTCTCCCTTCATATCAGTCCCTTCCTATCCAGAAATGCAGCACGCCCTTCTAAATTCAGACGATGGAAAACGCTATGATCCAGACCAGTTAAGCGACATTTTAAGCGGTTTGTTCAATTCAGCTTATAGTTTTGGCACTATTCTGGGACCCATCACAGCTTCTTATATAACAATCGCTACTTCATTTAGGAATTGCTGCGATATAATAGCTGTAACTACACTTGTGTTCAGCTTCTTATATTTGGTAGTGGTTTATATACCACATAGGTTAAAAGTCTAAAAAATACATAAATTGCAGTCGGAATAACAGTCATTGTAATAAAATTTGATAGGATAGCAACAAGAGATTAATATTGAGCTCAGTCGAAAATGACAAAGTTATTTTTTCGCAATTTTTCAATATTTTAGAAATAAATTTGATTTGGAAAATTAAATAATAAATAAATAAATATAAATATAAATTTGTGGCAGTTAACTTTGTCTTTGTCTTAGACTAGAAAATATGGTACTTGTTCGATAGAGAATTTAAATTCAGCTGGACTTTTACATTGGCGGTACTCCTCTATCGCATCTCTGGAGCAAGATAATTCGACTTTAATTTTTGGTGATTTGATTAGTTTAATTTAATGCCAAAATTAAAGTCGAATTATCTTGCTCCAGAGATGCGATAGAGGAGTACCGCCAATGTAAAAGTCCAGCTGAATTTAAATTCTCTATCGAACAAGTACCATATTGTCTAGGCTAAGACAAAGTTAACTGCCACGATTTTAATTATTAATAATTTAATTTATTTATCAATTTCCCAAATCAAATGTGTTCCTAGAATAATCAAATTTAGTTTTCAAAAAGAAGGAATTTATTAGCAAATATATTGACCTTAATTTCTCTATATACTATCACGTTGATAATTGTATAATATTGACACTCACAGTAGAACATTTTTAAAATGTAAACTTATTTATTATTGCTAATTAGTTAAGAAAATCTATCTCTTGTAGAATCTTTTGCTTTCAAAATAAGTCATCATATGAGACTAATTGTCTCTCGGGATTGTTTACTTTAGCTGCATTTTAAGCGTTATTAGGATCATCATAGTCAATGTATTCTTTCCTTGGACCTCTCCTGTCTTCACCTCTATCTCCACCGTAGTCACCTCTTCCACCATCTCCGTACCTTCTTCTGTCACCACCTCCCATTCGTCTATCTGCAGCACTGTTGTTGTGATATCTGTCGTAGCCGCCTCTTCCTCCATAGCCACCACCACCTATATTGTTGTAGGTGTTATTGCTTAATAACGCAAATAATATTAGCAGATAATGCTTTATTACAATGATGTCTCAATATTTTCCCAATAATGAACTTATTGGGATCGCTCATGTAGTTTTCCTTAAGCATATCTTCAAATCTCAACTTGTTGAACTTTTTGTCAAGCTCCTCACCATGCTTATTAAAAATGTGCTTTTCCACAAAATCTGGAGTTTTGAAGCGTTTTTCACACATAGCACATTGATAAATATGGCCTTCGTTTACTTCAACAGTTTTTTTCTCTGAGTATTTGGTTTCTTTCAAATATTATATAATAAGAACTTTAATAAAAATGGCTTATACAAACAAATCATAAATCAAAATGAAGCATATAATTTGGTTTTCATCTCAATCAATAACTTATCTTATTCTGGTGCCACAAGTTCTCTAATTCCCTTTAGAAGTCTGTCATTGGCAGCTTTCAGGTACTTATCCTCAAAAGATTTACTACCAGAGTATAAGCCGCCAAGTCCAAGATTGTCCAAGTCGAACCTTGTAATTTTCTTTGCAGATCGAATGTGTTAAGGACCACACTTAGCTGCTAACATGCGTTCATCATCGTATTCTTCTCCGCAATAGAAACAGTAAGCATGTACTCTACGAAGGTAAAGTATCAGCAAGTCTAGCTGTTGAGTTTAATTCAAAAATTGACATACTTCCAAAAGCTTTTCAATTGATTAGCTTGCACTAATTTGCTTCTCTTGATTGAAGACTTCAGTAATCAAGCGCTTACAGAGATTGAAATCACGATTGATTGAATCTTCAGCCAGAGGTGGAGTTATACGAATGGGTTTACGTTGAGTTTAGGATTTGACTGGGTAGAGCTTGAAGTCTTGAACTTTCTGACCATCTAATTGATCTTTTGCTCTCCTACAATTTTCCTCTGAATCGTAACTTACCCAAGCGTATCTCTCGAAATCTTGAGTCTTTAGAGGTTCACTCATTGAAAATGAAACAAAACCTCTTGTCTGTCTCACATGTGAAAGAAGTTCCCATCTACTGATTTTAACAGGAATTTGTTTGAGATAAAGAGTGCGGGAGTTTGCATCGAAACCAAATAGAGGAGGTCCTGATACCTCGTCAGTTTCAGCACTATATTTAAATGAGAAAGAAAACTATAATAATCTACAGGCATGATAATTTTAATTTTAACTTAATATAACTACGTAGCAATAGTATTAGGGTTCACTAGTTTTTGATAATCAAAGTTAGGGTCTTCATCTAAACTCAGCTTTTGAGATTTTTCAGTTCCATGTCCTACTTCAACAAATTCCTCGATAAACTTTGACGAAACACTCTATGCCTGCAAAACAATTTCTTGCTTCCACTTGTAAGATTGCTGTGGATCGTACTTTTCTCTGAACCAGCACTCATCCTTGTGCATTGTGAAAAATATCTCAGCTTGCTTATCTATGTGGTCTGCTTTGTAATGATCATATAGTCTCTGAGCATCGTCGTGGGAGAACGACTCACCACCTCGCTGCATCTGGATGAATTCTTTGAATGTCACAAGTGGGGCATCTAGAGGAGGCATTTTAATTCTAGTTGAGGATGATTGACTTAAAACTCAAATTTATTATGCAAATTTTTACTTCTTAAAAGTATTAAATTATTCGATAAATTCATTTAATGAACACTATAAATGATCATTATGGCATAAACAGTGTTAGTTAATTCCTTTAAATAATTTTATAGTAATCTTTTTGAAACAAAATCGTGCAAAGAAATAAAGAGCCTAAAGATTTAAGGTTTTAACTTTGATCAATATTAATTAAACTCCTATATTAATGATTGCTATAATATTGTTAATATATAATCACCTCTTCTGCCATATCTGCGATCTCTATCATTTCCACCAGCTCTTTCTCTGCTGCTTCTATATCTGTGATGTCTCCTGCGTCCTCCATCTCTAGAGTCATTGTCGTTCTAGTCTTCATCCTGCATGTTGTTGTCGCTTTCACTTTTGCCAGAACTCTTATTGTCCTCGTTGAGGTCGCTGCTCTGCTGAGAGTCCGAGGAGTTTCCTCTGCCTCCTCTTCTGTCTCTTCTTCTGCGATCTCCTGTAACTTCACTCACTAATTTCCATTATTAAACTTGATATTTGTTCAAATATTTGAGGAGGGGAACTTATTAATTATATAATTTTGACTGCCTCTGGCAATTGGTGATCTAGAACGAGATCTCTGAACATTTTAAGATCGGCCGCCTTGAGACCTGTCTCCATTAACTCCTCTCTTCCTTCTGCTTTCATCATCATCAGATGAGGAAGAATCTAATTATTATTTTTAAACTATAAATAATGGTTATCATGTCTAAACAATTAAACAATTAATGCGTTATTTACATTCATATGAATGGTTACGAGGTCTGAGTTTGGCAAGTTTATCTGTTTAATTTTGGTTCTGCTGCTGATCATCATCTGAAGAGTGTAGTGGGTCGTCTAAATCTAGGGTATTAGCTTAGTTATTGGGTTGATTTTATCACACAATTACAAATGGATCTGAAATAGTATTACTTTTATAATATAAAAACAATTTATAAGTGATTTAGCGATATTACTGCTCTTGTGATTACTAGTGTTGAGAGGATGTGCTCATCATATTTTCTTGCGTTGTTTAATTCAGGCTTCTTATTATTATAATTTATTATAAATATAAATAATTAGCATTCACTCTAAGGTGTATAGCCTATAATTAGTAATCTACATGATCGTAATCTTTGGCTTAAGAGTGATTAACTAAAGAATATTTATTATAAATTAATGTTGTAATATAATAAGCTAAATTTTTTAAAGTACATAACAATAAAAATAGTATTCAAAATTTTATAGTCAATTTTAGAGGAGGAAATCATTAAATTAAATAAAGATTCAAAGAGTGGAATTCAAATTATATATAAATATATTTGAAGTTTATAATAAAAACCTAAAAAATCAAGGACTAAGAGTCCTGTGTTTGTAATTACCAATTTCATGATTAAATTGTTGTGAATTATTATTGTTATTATTGAAATGCACTGTTTTATGTTTTAAATCACTATTATAGTTACTGTTTGACATGTTCTAATGATTATAGTTGTTACTTCCATTGTTAAAACTTTTAATGTTTTAATATTTAATTTATACAAGTATAGAATAGAAAATAAACGAAGCAAATCTTTACTTCTTAAAATATTATATACAAGAATTTATACCTAAATTAAAGTATATTTAATGTTTGTATGTTGGAAAGATGGGAATAACTTGATACTACCACGACTAACAATAGCCTATTTTCTCAGGTTCATCATAACCAAGTTATTATTATTGCCATTTCCAAGTGGATTTATTACAGAGGCAGTTGTAGTTTATGGTCTCGCTGCTTATTAAGTTTGAAGTCTTACTTAATTCTTGACTATCATGTTGAGGAAGTTATCGTGGGATTTAGGGTCTAAGATTTATTGGATTTACCCAACAACTGGGATTAAACTCTCTGTGTAGTCAGTCGATGATTGTTGGAAGTGTTTCATATAAATATAATCATTTTGATAATTAAGAGTAATTATTGAAATTAATTGAAATAGACTTTGAACAAATTCACTTATTTTTATTTCTAATGTTTGCTCCCATTAGATTATTACTAATTGTTACTATAATTACCGCTGAAGTTAAACGCATAAATTTTGTTATTTCCCTGTTTTTAAAAACTCCCCATTTTATTATTAGTCTATGCTTCAGTTTTCATATCACTCATAGGCGACAGACCATTCTGAAATTTATCCAAAGCTTCTCTATATTTATTCATCACTGATAATTCTGTTAATGAGTTAGTCTTGATAAAACTGCCTTTGTTCTCAATTAGAGATTTAGTGGGAGACTTCAAATTTAAGACCGAGTTTTAATAGCGTTTTATATTGTGTAGGTTTTTCACAAGAGTACTGAATTTTAGTGTCTTAGAGTTTCCAATGTCTAACAGCATCTTATTCTTTTCTATAATTAAGCTGATAAACTTATGTAGATCTATAAAATTTATTCGAAATTGCCAAAATTTAAGGATTTTTCAATTAATATAAGCTATGATTTATCTAGTACCGAATCTTCATGATTTTTCTTTCTCTTTTTCACTTTCTCATTCTATTTTAATTAAGCCTTTTACAATAACTTTTACTTGAATAAACTTTAAACTTTACTACTAGTTTCTTTATTTTTAATGTCTTAAACTCCAATATTTTATGTTTATCTTTCTTATGATAATTGCCTTGAGTGATTCTTTGATTGACCCTTAGATTAAGCTCCAGTTTAATTCTATATTAAAAAGTCTTCACTATATAACATAAAAAAATATATGTGCATAGTATTAATATAAATAAATAATTGATCAGTTGATGGTCCTTAGGATCTTGACTTTAAATTCTAAATTTCTTAATGATTATCTTCTTCATTTTCTCTTTCCTTACTATTTTAATATTATTACTGTGTTTCTAAGTGTTCTTCATCATCACTGTAAATAGTCACAACATGTGGACTGTTTTGTAAACCACTTATATTTGTCATATTATTGCTTGTATTATGGAGATTCAAATAAATATTCTGTGAAAATTGGTTAAATTTTTACTATACTACACACATTTTTGTAATTAAAATAGATGGAAGATTCTTGTAATTATCAGGATTTTAGAAATTCTGATTTAATGTTGATTTATATCCACTTTATGACGCTATCTTGCTAGCTGTACCAATTTAATAGTATTTTGTTTATATTAATTCATTTCTTTATTATATAGTGATATAATACCGACAAATTACTATGTTAATAGAGAATAATACCATGAGACTATGATTAATACTTCTTCCTCCTACTACTGGAGCTCATCTAATGCATATCTGCACTTTTCATCTTGAAATTCTTCTCATTCATTTTATCGTTGAGGATGCGATCCATTTGTTAATTCACGTATTTCTTCAGTTTTTGAGGGGCTGATCGCCCTCCATCGTTGTATATTGCTGCTTCCACCTCATCACCCATGTCTACATCATCAAATCTTACAAATCTAGAGTTCTTTTCAATTATAAATATTAAATAATTTTTATTTATTAGGATATATATATTATTCTGTGAATATTTTGTAAGAATTCTTGTGAACAATTCTTCGCTCTGGCATAAACAAAAATTAGCCAAAACCCTCAAATCTCTTGGGATATTTATTCACAAAACCGTCAAATTCAATTTCTTATTCTGATTTCTTGGGGTTCTTAGTCAGATAGCTTTCATAAAACTCTGCGAGTGATGGACAATTCTAAATTATAGTCATGCGTTTTAAATAAAAATACTATTGAGCGAATCATATTTTTATAAAAATATGATTGTATATATAAGCAATAATATGTTAATTATAATTTAATATAATATTAAAGTAATAAAAAAATTGTAATCGTTTGAGTTGAGTGTCTCTCTTCTTTTGATCTTTATCCATCTTTGCTTTCTACAATTAAAATGAAGTTAGAGACTGACTGGCACCAGTGAGTGTAACCATTTTATTTGCCATGCTCTGTATTTTTCCTCTTTTAATCTCTAAATTCTTCTTGTAATATCGTAGTTCTTTCTATGACAGCATTTATTTGATAATCAATTTCTTGAATGGTAACGATTAGCTTATTTCTTACATATCTCCCCTTCAATTATTTTAATAATTAAATTTAGAAGATTGAACTGGTCAATTATATGAATTCTCTACATTCATAATAGTTTTATGAAACATATTCTAATATATATTAATTTTTAGCATGCATAAATCTTCTGAGTGAATAGGATGAAACAAATGCTCGCTCTTGCTCTCTCTCAATTTTTCCAAAGTAGTCTGATTCTTTATGTTTTTATTCAAAAGTGAGATTATTTGGTGAATGTTGTTACTTCGTTTGTTTTTCTCATACACCGATTTTACTTCGGGCAGTTTAGCTGGGGCTACACTCATTTATTTTGTTAGGAATTCTTAAATATATTAATAACTAGTTTGTTAGGAGGATAGGGTTAGTGGGGATAGTTAAAAATGGAGAAATGTTTTAATATTGCTAAAATACATTTGAATCGGGAAATTGTCATAAGTAAATTCAAATCCTTTTTAACGTAAGGCGTAACAGCCACTAATTTGGAACGCTTTTAATACTAATTTGATAAGGCCATTTCGTAATTTTTAATCTAATTAATTAACGGTAATAATATACACTTTTCTCCTGATTTATTAAAATCTTGCCTTTTAAATGTACAATAAATGTACAATGTACAATGTACAATAATGCGAACAAAAAAACCCAGATGTACGATTAATGTACAATAAATGTACAATGTACAATGTACAATTTTAGAGAATGAATTAAAAAGTATTTGTACAAAAAAGTGAAGTATAATGTGTTTAAAGTTTTAATTAAATATTGTGCGTTAGTTATTAATGTCGAAATCATCTGATCTGAGCCATTCCACCTCCCGCGCGCCGAAGTCTCTCTATGGCTCTACCGACTGTACATCAGACTGTGCTCTACCGCATGTCTCCTGAGCCTCACCGCCAGTGCCCTTAGAGCAGTGCACCGGCTATTGTTACATACGGCTTTCATCTCTCTCAGTGTGGAAGCTGCGGAACCTGCGACTTGTGCAACATAATCTTACGGTTGACATAGGAGGACCCGGATACAGCGAGGCTCTAAGTGCACTGGTGGTGAGGCTCAGGAGACATGCGGTAGAGCACAGTCTGATGTACAGTCGGTAGAGCCATAGAGAGACTTCGGCGCGCGGGAGGTGGAATGGCTCAGATCAGATGATTTCGACATTAATAACTAACGCACAATATTTAATTAAAACTTTAAACACATTATACTTCACTTTTTTGTACAAATACTTTTTAATTCATTCTCTAAAATTGTACATTGTACATTGTACATTTATTGTACATTAATCGTACATCTGGGTTTTTTTGTTCGCATTATTGTACATTGTACATTGTACATTTATTGTACATTTAAAAGGCAAGATTTTAATAAATCAGGAGAAAAGTGTATATTATTACCGTTAATTAATTAGATTAAAAATTACGAAATGGCCTAATCAAATTAGTATAAAAAGCGTTCCAAATTAGTGGCTGTTACGCCTTACGTTAAAAAGGATTTGAATTTACTTATGACAATTTCCCGATTCAAATGTATTTTAGCAATAATAAATTATTATATAATTTTACAATTAAATTAAAATAGGATTAGCTGTATATATATATTGTTTGAGTAATTTATAAGAGCCACATTAAATTTCATATATTTATATATATAGAGATGAATTAAAATGCTTATTGTGATTCAAATATCTTAAAAAATTATAGTGAGTTAGTTAAAAATATAATATTAACAAATTCCGTAGTGATAACACTTTCATGAATCAGGAAGAATAATTTAAAATCAATTAATTTATAGGATGTTCATAAATATTAATATTTTTAATTTTAAGTTTAAGATTGAAGACTATTTCATCAATATTAATTATATTTATATTTTGTAACTTTTGAATTTTAAATAATAATATCCAATAAAATAAAATGCTGAGAAATAACTAAGGTATGTTGCTTCAAGAAAACTTACTCTATTTTTATTACTTTTTAATCCAAATTTATTTAAAGTGTTTGATATATATCAATAATATATTTATAGGAATACAAATGGAAAGCAGTGGAACCAGAAATAACACAAAAATATTGAATAGCAAGGGAATGCTCAATTAAACATATGACTCTCAACCAAATCATTAAGAATATTCCACTAATAACAATAGACTTACTAGAAATGAAATTAATAGTATTATCGAAATAAAACTATTAATTGGATTGTTTGATTGTATTAATTTATTTATAAATTCACGCAATAACCTAAATAATTCCTTCGAATACTAGCAAACTTAGTCTCAATATTAACTACCAATTAATTATCTGTTATTTAATAGTGTATAATTTTTTTATGATTAATTTAAACCAGCCTAGTCAACACGCTCTGGAACAGTGGGAAGAAAAGACTACAGAAAAGCGACTTAGCTCTCGGTTTTCCCCATGTATGGACTGTGGGATGGAAAAACAACTTTTCAATCTCAAAAATAGATAGACTAGAGTTATCAGGCGAAGTTGATGCAAGAGAGAAGACAGGGAGAGAGTGCTTCTTATCAAAAGAACAAGGATGAGTTGAATTGTTATAAGTTAATTATTTGGGAGATTAATTTAATGGGACAAGGAGTTATTCAGATTGGAGATATGTTAATAATTTTTATATAAATGAATGTTGATAGAGGTCACTTCAGAAAAGTGTACTTTGAAAAGACTTACATGGAAGAACTACTCAAAATGAAAAATATGATGGGAAAAGTTAAGAAATGATGTAACAGTTTCAAATAATTTGATGTATAAACTATAATTAAATTAAGGAGAAATCTTGGATATTAAATTAATTGAAGAATGAATAAATCTTAATTAAGACACTCTTTAAACCTTGTGAATATTATATTTATAATTTCTGATTTCTATTTTATTATGATTCTTTTGAATTCAATAATACTGGAATCTTTCACACTAGCATTATCATTTATTAATTTCATTTTAATTTTGCCTCACTGCTAATTTTAAACAAATGAAGTTTGTATTTCTCTGCTATTCCTTACAATAGAAATCCCTTTCTCTTCTATGTAATTAGGAATCCTGAACTAACTTCCATTTGCTCTATTTTTACTACTTCCACTACCTTTATGATTATTTTTATCACTTTTGTCCCCATTTTCATTATTTGAGATTGTAAAACTTCTAATGTTTAACAGAAGATTTAGCTCTGGGTTCTCCATAATCACTTCATTTGATTGCTAGTTCAAGGGGTCTTGGGGTCTCAAGGCGGATTGTTAAGCAAAGTTTGAGTTTTGAGGATCTAAGCCGAGGCCTACTAAACTTAATTCATATTGACTGCTTGAATAGAAACTATGCTTAAATAGATCAAATTATATAGTTATTTAGGGGAATATTTCAAATGAAGATAAACTAAATTTGTTTCTATAATTCAATGCTATTCTTGAGAGTTGTTTAGCAAGTTATTGTCTACGGTATTTTTAAATAAATTTTTCTTTACCAAATCATTAGTCTGTAAGTAGTTGTAATCTTAAATTTCATTTGAATTTTTGTGATTGCTTTTAATATCAAGAGAAGGAGATACTAGTAATAATTGACTTGCATATTTAGATTAGAGATCATTAAGGGCCTACTTTTAGTTATTTATTTTATTACTATTTTATGTATTTTGATTTAGATTTTTGATTTACTTTCTCTTTTAGTACTCTAAGAAATCTAAGACTTCTTTTCTGTGGTTTACATTCGTAATTAAATTACTAATGTCCGCATTTTTATCTTTATTTTGGCTATTTTAACCTTCAAAATTTAAATTATGTGAATTTTTATCAATTGACTGGCCATCATCCACAAAGATAAGCTTAAATCTCTGTTTTTATTACTGCTACTTCTACTTTGACATATTTTAAGTATTAACTTCAGCTTTATTATATTGATAAGGCGATTAGTAGCTGTCTAAAATATTCTCTACACTGGACCTACCTGTGTTTATTCTCTTATCTGTAATAAAAACCCCAAAACCCTTTTAGTAGTTTGATTGAGTTTTTGATTGATAAAAGTAGACTATTAGTGCATACTTTATTAGGGTTTTAATAGGATTTATGTAGGGGTTTAATGTTTAAATATTAGTATTTTAAGTGAGTATAACAAGCGAGTTTTTAAAATATTTCACACAAACATAAGCTTAGAGTCATGTGGCAGTTCTCTGAATTTTATCTTTCTAAGTTGATGTTTGATTGTTTCTATTGTTTGTTGATTCTCTTAGCTTGGCTTGATAATAGTTGAGTATGCAAGTTCTCTGAGACCTCCATTTATTTTATTTTTATCGAGATATTGTTTGATTCTTTGCTTAGAATCTCTCTCACCCCTGCAGCTAAAGTAATCGTTTCTTGACATGTCGCTCTCTATTATTATTACTGCTAAAGCCCAGATATCCCATTAAGTGTATCCATCTCTCCAATCCTCTCTCTGGGAAATATCCAGGAGTGCCGTATACATTTCCTTATACAGAGACTTGCACTCTTTGAGCTCTGTTGAAGTCAATAATATAAACTCTAAGAGGCTGAAAGTTCATCATGATGTTCTCTGCCTTTAAGTCTCTATGAACATAACCTAGCTGGTGAAGCTCTTCAATCCCTTCAACTATCTGCTATACTATCTAGCTAATTTATCTCTAACATCTATTGTCAGATAAGAATTCTCTGTATGTCATTTAAAGTAAAAGAAGCCTGAAGGCTACATGATCTTTACCAAGTAAAATAGCACCAAGCTAGATGATATGCCTACACTCATTTAACTTTGCCTTTTAAAGAGCATAATATTCATTAGCAAATTCCATTTGGAACTTGTCATCAGCAAGGAAGTAATTGAATGGATATATCTTATAAGCATATTATTCATCAGTAATGACTCTCTTCTCTATTTTATGTTCAAGAGTGAGGTAGCTTTCTAGGCAAGAATCTAAGTCAATAATTTTTAATATGGGAATCATTGCCTCTATTTTAACCATAATTTTATTTATCTCAGAGACTGGAAAGTTCTTGACTGCTTTCTTCATTGTAACTTACTTCTAGACTTCAACTCTAAGAGACTCCACTGGGTTTCTTGATCTTCTCTTTTAGAGGAATCTATGCCCTGTAGATTCATGAATAAAGACAAAAATTTAATTGTGCTTTTTCTTTAAGTGCACTTTGAGGTCTCTAGTATGAGAATAT
>ARYC01004760.1:0-31369 GCA_000711775.1 Oxytricha trifallax
TACTCTCATACAAGAGACTTAAAGAAGCATATTTTAAAAGCCCACAAGAAAGAGATAGAAGTTGAAGATTAAGACACTCAACTGAAGTTGCTCAACAAAAGAAAAGCAAGGGAACCTCTTTAAGCTGCTGAGCTTTAACAAGCAACCGAATCAGAGTATGTGAGGATTGCACGCAACCTCTTAGCATCAGAGGTCACTAAAATCATGATTTAGATATAATACAAGAAAATTCCAGTACTAGCATAGATTGATTTAGATACTTCTCTCTAAAGCTACCTAATTCTGGAGGACTCCTATGACAAGAAATGTTATTAAGGATCATCAGTATGCTTACAAGGTATATCCTTTCAACTATCTCCTTAGTGATGATAAATATTAAATGGAGTTTACTAATGAGAATTAAGTACTCACTCAGGCCAAGTTTAAAGAATGCAAATACTTAATAAAGCTAGATGCTGTTCTCCTAGCCAAAGATCATGTGGCTTTCAGACTACCAATCTTTGAGATGACACTCAGAGATTTCATAACTGATCAAAGAAATCATAGATAGCTTGCATTAAATATCAACCTAAGCTATAAAAGGTATCAAAGAGCTTCATAAGTTAGGCTTTGTTCACAGAGATCTCAAGCCTGAGAATATAATGTTGAACTTTTCACCAGTAACAGTAACAATTATTGATTTCAACAGAGCCTTAAGAGTGGAAGTATCAAGACTTGGAAGTGCAATGGGAACTCCAGGTTATTATCCAGAAAGAGAAGACTGGAAAGATGGACACTTACAGTGGGATGTGTGGGCTTTAGCAGCAATAATAATAGAGTGCGATAAGACTCGCAACGATTACTACTCTACAAGGTGCGAGAAGGATGCAAGGCAAAGAATAAAGCAATTTATTGAAAAAAACAAGAGTGTCTCAATCAATGAAGGCAAATGGCAGAGTCAATAATAATAAAACCAAACTCAAGATCAGACATATCAATAGAGCAGATAGAGTTGTGGTTAAGTAAGATAAACTTCAGACCTCGCCCACATGATCCAAAAGTGCATTTTGAGTGATTAAGTTAAATAAATTTACTATAAATTTCACATTAAAACCTATTAATAACTCCAACCCCTAACAAATTCCCTACAAATCAAAGCACTTATAAACCTCATTAAGGGGTTTTGGGGTTTTGAATAGCAACAACCACTCTCTACCACACTCGGTCAACAACCTAGATCTGCTGGTGGCTAATAACAGAATCAAATGCAAGATATAAATTGCATATTATACTTTGTTGAAGATATACTTTATTCAAATATTCCTATTAGAATCTAAAATATTGAACAAGATTGATAGTATTATTTAATTTAAAATTCAGATAAAATAAAAGTTTTTATAGAATAAATTTAAAAGGGAGTAAGAAGCTGTGAACGATGTATGGTGTCTGAGTGTTGAGAAGGCTCCATTTTCTTGGATAAAATTAGATTGTGGCAAGGAGAATCCTGCTGTTAGAGTTTATCACTCATTATAATTAGATCTCTATTTATATACGAAATATAGCTATAGTAATTTTAATGATATGATTTCAAATTTAATCACTCTGCTGCACTTTGCCAAACAGGTAGTGCTACAGGTATGATGGTTGTCTTTGGTGGTAGAACATCAGATCAAAGCTCTTTTCATTATTTAGTTTTATTCATATACTTAGATGTCATGTAATAAGTTCAACTCACTTCAAAGATTCAGACATGCATGCATTGAAAATTGCTACTAGATTAATAAAAATCATTAGACTGCTGATTAGGAGAGTAAATATATTGATGAGTCGTGAACATGAAACTCCAAATATTCCAATCAATATCATTGCCAGAATTGACTCATATAAGCTATTCCACAAACACGAGCACTTAGTCTCAAAGATTAAGCCAATCGAAAGTAAGGGCAAAGAAAAGGGAGCAGGAAAAGACGGTATTAAGAAAAATGTAGGACCAAACATTGGGAATATGGGTCAAGAACGTGAATTCAGATTGTCAAATCAAATTAATAAATGTTATTTTTAGACAGATCTCTATTGATAAACTTTAGGAAGAGCCCAAGAAGCTTGGTCCAGGTTTCAAGAATCAAATGTCTTAAAATAAGAATCCTCATGAAGCTCTCTAATTATAAGGATATTATACAATTATTTCCTGATAAGCTTGTTGAAGCCAAAGGACTTCACTCTTGCTCCATGGGGCTCTAAGTTCCCATTAAAGAGAGAGGATATTATAGAGTTGGCAACTGAATGCATTAATATTCTTGCTATTCAGCCAACAGTTATCAAGGATCTAAAGCCACCCACTAAGATCTTTGGAAACCTTCATGTTTAATAAAGTATAAAATAGTAATGATTTGATGAGATTCTTTGACATCTGTAAATATTCTTATCAGATAATAATGGTGATATTCATGGATTTTGATGGTAATTATATTCTTGGAAATTACGTCGATAGAGGTGCTTACAATCTTGAGACTATCTGCTTTTACATATCTTCTTATAATTTAATAACCATTTTTATTTTATCAATTGGATTGAAATCGGACCGACACCAGATGCTGCTAATTCAAGTGTCAAAAGACCTCTTACTCCAATGAGAGTCACCAAGGCTGCTAGCTGAGCAGTGATATTTTGTATTTTTGAATTTCTATACATTATTTTATTATTTATTTTATTAAAATTCAACCATAAGCCTTGGGTGGAGTTGAACAATTATATTATTTAGACTCTAGAATTTTTGAATACAAATTCAACAAACGTTGAGCAGATGCAAATTTTTATAATTATACTGATAAGATATTTTTATTAGAAACGGCGATGATATGGCTCATAAATACTTTGAGTTTTTAGATATTTTGTTTCATAATTTATCAAAGCTCTTTGAACGATAGTTGGGGACTTAGAAGACACAGAGACGGTAAAATATTTATCCAAATTTGTCATCTGAAACTTTCCTTACAAAGCCACTGGTGAACAGCCAACTCCTAGATATCAACACTCAACATTATTCTTGGGACCCTTAATGATGGTCATTGGAGGAAGAACAAATCAAGTAGGTGAAATTGTGCCCCTCGAAGTTTATGACACAGAATCATCTGAGTGGTATAAGTTCAACTTGGTAGTATATGATTTTATACTTATTGTTAGACATGCATGCTGGTCGGTTGATGCTAACGTTTACGTGCATGGTGGATTCGAACATGAAATATATTTTTTATAAGCAATCAAATATACACTATATTGACATCTGGAAAGCACCATCAGATAACAAATATTCAGCTAAGCTAATTGGATCTTTTTACTATCTGCTTAGGTTAGATAAAAAACACCAGACAAATCTTTTTGTTGAGAGGAAATCATGAAGACAAGCAATTTACTTATTAATTGAATTTAGTTGAACTAATTGAACTAGTAATCGGATCTACAGCCATGAAAGTTGAGGAAAAAGTATTTTAAGACATTTAACTGATAGCGAAGAAGAAATGGGTATCGTACCAAACTTAATCAGAGACTTATAATATCTATTTACTATATGATTTTAAAAATATTGAATTAAGTTTGCCCTGACGGTATCGATAGATTTGCAAATGGCTAGTGCATTCTAAAATTAAATTTTTGGTTTAAAAAATTTAAAATTTCTATAGGTAATTGGATTGATAGGAACTATATTTATGTTATGCTGAGCAGAGTGAGGATTAAAAGAATTATAAAATTAAATGATGATCTAATATACCAAAGTCAATAAAACGACAATTCAATCATTATAGAATATACATCAAGAAAGTATCAATAAACCAATCTAGATCTCCAATAAAATTAAATGGATTATAAAAATTAAAAAATGTTATAGTATATCAATTAAATACGAAAAACATATCAATCACTAAGGCATAATATTTATAGTTCTATATTTTTTTGTATATTATTTTAGAGACTTGAATTTATTTTTTATTTCTAAAACCTATTCTCTTCATGGGATTTTAAGCTGAAATATAACGCTTATTAATTTCATAATTTTTCAATTCACCAGATCTTTATACCTCATTTGTAAGTATATTATAATGAAATATCAATAACTATTTTTATATTTTATATAAATTTGAAAACTAAAGTGGTGTTATTTGGAGGAGCAACTGGAGTGAAAATTTATATTATAGGACAAAAAAATATATAGGAGTTCCCCCTTCTCCAAGAGCAGCTTTAATTAATTTTAAGTTTAAGTATTATTGTAAGAATTTAAGATTTAGTTATAAATATCCAAATTAGGTGGAAGTTTGGCTTCTGATGATTTATATTTGCTTGATATAAGAAAAAATGATAAAGTAAATTTATGGTGTCTTAGGATCAACTCCAGGTCGCAGATATGGACAGGGAAAATATGCATATAATTAATGATTTTAAGTATTAAATTTAAGAATAAATAAATCTTTTAAGAAGAATTAATCAAATGCAAGATATCGAGTAAATTCAACCATATTTCTAATCCTTATATAATTGGGTGGAGTTGCCGCTGGAAATACCTGTATATAATTTTTACATTGAAGAACTAGATGTTTATGGAGAAATTCCTCAAGCTCGTTTTGGGCACACTATCACTCTAGTCAGTAAAACTAAAGGCAATAATTATTATATTTATGAGCAACTGGAGACACTGGAAAATATTCCATGACTGGAGAGACCTATCTTTTCAACATTTTAACAAAAACATGGCAAAAACTCAATGGTAAGTTCAGACTAATATTTCAAATATGGAATTAATAGCTTTATTTTGATTCAAAATATGACATGAAATATAAGCTAAATACTATTATTATCTGAGATTTTATAGAACTATATCTTCAGTTTAATATCTATCCAATTCTATTATATCAAAATACTTCGAAAATGAATTGACGTTAAATAATCTTATATAGTAAAGGGAGTTCTTTAAAATGTTATATAGCAGCTCATTCTTCAACAAACTGAGAAAATAATTTAATATGCAAATGGTTGTGTATGGTGGTGCTACAGGAGGTAAGAATTTATAGTATATAACATATTGATGAAAAATATAGCTTGATATGAGAAACATTGATATTTAATGCATGGCTCAGTGGATGATTGTGCCTGTTGTAGGATCAACTCAAATTCCTTGCATTAATGTATTGATATGGACACACAATTATCTTCTCTAAACCTCATCTATTAGTGTTTGGAGGAAATACTGGTCAAGAAGCTGTGAATGACTATAAATTTAACTAACAAGGATTTTGATATTTATCAAGGTGTTTATAAATTAATTTATCACGAAATTTACTCAAACTAGAGACGGTAGATGGGATTGGGTCAAAGCACCTTACAAAGCCAAATAAAAATTATTAATTATATTGTAATTTAAATATTATCTAATCAATTAACGCTTTTTAAAATAAAATTTTTTTTTGAAGCTCTCTACAGACACTTCCTGATTAATATAATCTAAGGTATATATCTATCTTTGTTTTTAATTTAACCTTCATGGTAATTATGCTGATTTGATAAATTCACATTATTTATAATTATTATTTATGGATTTGATTATGTCTTCCTTGGAAATATAAAAAAATGATTGTTAAATCAAATGTTACTTTATTAAGAAATTTCAAAAAATTAATATTGTCAAATCAAGCACATATCGCTATGAGTTATGCTGGTTAGGGCGAAGCTCCAGTTGAAGACTTCTCTATGCTCGTTAGACAGATCTTTAATTATTATTTTTTATCTAAGTGTATGAGACTATCTGCTTATTGATGGCTTTGAAACTCAAATATCCCAGACAAATTATAGGTTAAATGTATGCACATATAAAATTATTCCTATCTTATATGAAGACAAGAATGTAAATAGATATCTCGGATTTGGAGAAGAATCAATTTAAATCCTTTAATTGTATATTAAAACAGAGTTGATTTAATATGTTTGCTTTGGGAAATACCTCCGGTCAAGTTGAAGAATTAGATGTAATATCATTATAAAGTAACTATAATTTAAGACTGAAAATATTCTTCAAAAATGCATATAATTGCATTTATAATATATTTATCTGTTGGAGAAGAATGCACCAAGAGACTCGGAGAAGATATTAACATGTCCAACAGTGCATTCGCAAAGATCAACGAAATGTTTGAATACTTGCCACTTGCAGCAGTGGTTCATGACAAAAGCACTTCAAATAAGGTGTTCTTAGTTCATGGTGGTATCGGATCAATCTCATTTAATACCGTTAAATCTATTAAAAGTTGAGGAAATTGAGAAGATTCAAAGACCAATCCAAATCAATCTTGGTGAGATTATTTTAAAACATAACAATTATTAGAGATTTTAACTATAAATAATTTAAAAGATTGCTACTCAAGAACAATAATTAGTCGTAGATTTACTTTGGAGTGATCCTACTGATAGAGTGTGTATTACTCAAGTTTTAATTAATCAGAGACCCACTTGGTTAAAATAACATCATGAAATTCGGTCCAGACAGAGTAGAGAAGTTCCTCAAAACTAACGGCATGAGCATGATTCTTAGATCCCATTAAGTTTGCCATATTATTATGAATTCATAATCTTTAGTATTTATCCTATATAAATAAGCAGTTTTATTAATATGTAATAACTATCAAATGTTTACAAAATATGCTAGTGCATTACTATTAACTCATGCACGGACTACTGCAATAAATATGGCAACGATGCAAGTTTCATTATTTTGCAAAAGAAAATCATTGTCTCTACAAAGATTATCAAACCTACTCAGAACTCCAAGGTCAATTGGATTGAAAATAATATCATTTTTAAAGAATATTAAAAATATGCAATCTAATATGCTTAAAGCATATTAGATTTTAGATATTAAAAATAAGTATTAAGATGAAATATTGGAATAATAGTAAAGTGATTTTTAAGAGCTATAAATAATCTTAAATTATATAAGATATATTATTCTAAATATGGAAAAAATCAAACTCAACCTAAACCATGTAAAATATAACTAGTATTGATTTATTTATTAGATAAATGGAAGATTAACATCTCAAGGAGAAAGGAAAACTGTAAGATTTTCAGCTGTCTCTCAAGCTAATTACTATTAATTTATAAATTACTCATTAAACCAATTACAATTAATTATGAAAAGAATTTTAAAATAAGTAAAAATAAATTCACCAAGGAATAGATCTCCATTCAATAAAAATTAGCAGCAATAAGAAGACAATGAAGATGATAATTAACTTCTTAAGTTTCTGCAGAATGTCAGATTTAATTGATAAAATACTGCTTAATTAACGAATAGGGATAGTATTGGGTAATAACCTAAATAAGGGAAGATTTCAATCAATTATGATTTTTAATGTTAAATTTTTAACATTAAAAACATTGATATAAATATCATTCAAATAATTCTTACTTTAGCTTGATTTTTCAATGATTTAATTGAGCCAGGAAGTCAATCTTCACGAAAATCAATATAAATGTTTAAATTTGGTGATATCCCTCGAACCTCAAGTCTAAATCTAAATTTGTAAAGCTAAGAATAGTAAGCTAAACTATCCAAAGTGGCTACTCAAGCATAAAGCCGATCTATCTTCAAGAATCGAAGATTTTCTTAACAACCCATTCCAAAATAACTTTTGAACAGGGAAGACTAAGTTTTTGACCCACGAGATGAGTAAGATAAATAGGTTTTGGAAAGAGAATTAGTTAAAAATTTAGACAATTTTGATAACGATAAAATTGCCCCGCAGGCTTTGAATTTATTTGCTTAAAACCTTCAAATGAAACTCAAAAATGCAACGGTTAACAGTAAAAATTAAAAATTAACAATCATTAAATAATTATAGTAGCAGTACTAGAAATAAGATCCTCATAGTAAAACATAGAGAGTTTCGTAAGAAAATATTGGGAGTAACGGCTATAAGGAAATTACTCAAGCCAACTTGAATTTGATAAACTTACAGTTAATTATGAAGGATCCAATCAGATTTGATTCAGAAATTGAAAGAAAAGAAATAGAGAAAAGCTTGAAAATCAATTCAAAAAATCAAAATGACAAAGTTGATAAAAAAGAGGAGCTTCAAAAATACACAAGCCTGGATAATCATGATCTATTTACATCAGAAGCTAGGAAAGCGTTAACTAAGTATAAGATATACAAGCCAAAAGCTCAAACTTTAAGAAACAGTCCTGAAAGAATAAGGGAAGTTAAGACTACCGGTCGTATAGCTACAGATACAGAGTTTGATTGTTTTATTTATAAGGAACCTCCTAAAGAACTAAAAGATGAGGATGTAATGGCAACTCAAATGGATTTGTATCTTACCATAAATCTAACTGAAAATCTTCAAAAGGCTCGAATCAAACGAAAGCAAGATCGTATGATGGAAGAAGAAGCTTTGAAATTGACAAAGGTTAAGGGCTTCAAAGATACAATAAACACTACAAATTTAACTGAACGAATGTAAATGGAGACAGAATTGTTAAATGAATATAAAAGATTGAGAAATAAAATCTAGGATCTAAGGACTAATAGAGCCAGACTTTCAGCTTATAACACAACACTTTATAACTAGCTCTAATAAGTAAGGACTGAAAATAGGGAGTAGGAAGATTAAATCAAGAAAATTCAAGCTCAGAGCAAATTAGCTTTAGAAGTAAAAATGAAAAAGTCTGATAAGCCCGCAATGATCAGAGATTTTATGCGATTTAGTACAGAGTAAGAACATGTCACTAAAATGCGTGAGGAGAGACAACTCAAGGAGATTTATCTTGTAAAAATGAGGGAATAAAATAATGAAAGAATCTATTATGTAGAGCAAGAAATGGAAATCATAAACTAGTAACTTAAGTTTATCAAGAACATATAAAAGGATCATTACTTAAAACTTCTTAAAGAGGGTAAAGATACCAGGGCAAAGGGTTTAATTTGGATCATAGAGTGCTTAAAAGAGCTAGACATAGTAATTCTAAAAGATATGATGCCTGGATTCATAGACTAAGCCAGTAATGATTTCATTATGCAGTTGGCTTACAAAGATTATTAACTAAGTTAACTTAGAATTCAATTGACTAGAAAAAGACTGTAACTCAGGCAGACTATTAATCCAGTTAGTATGGCAAAAATAGCAAGAAGTTAAAGCTAGACAACTTTGAATTAAAATGATGGTAATTTCAAGACTATCAGTAAAACTTCAAATTAGTACTTTACTAACAAAGGGTTCATACCAATCAGCAACAATTAGGTATTCTAACATATAATATCAGAGAAAAATGAAACATTAAGGGATTTGAGATGTCTTTTAGCAGATTAGAAAAATCCCTACTATCATCCATTAAAAACTACTAACTAAATTATTGCAGAAAAAATTTCATAGCCTGTAGAAAAAATACAATTAAGTCATAAGAAAGCATTACCAGAAGATGATGAAATTAATAAATTATTTGGTAAAAAGTCTAATAAATTAGTTAAGACCGCATCTTAAATGGATTTTGAAAATTATAATGCATTAGATAATCCTTAGACTTTCTCTAAGAAATTAAAATTTATATTTTTAAATTTTCATATATTGCATTAAATTATGATTAAATATTTGCATCAATTTATTTTCTCAGACAATTTCGATTTAAGTCCAATAACTAAAAAGCTATTATCACTTAATACAAATTTTGAGCAAATAAAATCTCATAGTATTGATAAATAAATAAAAACACTAGAAATTTAAATTAAAGCGAAGGAAGATGAAATTGTTGAATTTAAGAAAGTATAAATCAGGCGTTTGGTTAAAGATTATAATAAATAAATATTTTTATATCAAAAAATATATTTATTGCTTATTATTGCACTTTATATTTATAAATAATTTTATAATACTTAAACCCTAATAGTCAACTCAGGAAATTAGACATTGACTATAAGAAATTTTTCCTTTGTTTATTTGGTGATACATAATGGGAGTTGGAATTCTTTAAATAAGTGAAAATTGCTGAGTAGACCTTTAAGAGACATTGACAAAAAGATATTGTTTATGAATTTGATATAATATATTTTAATTTGTAAACACTCTATTTAAAACAAAATAATTTAAAGTCTAAGTAGACTCTATTATAATTAAAAATGAAAAAAATAACATTAGAAAAATGATAAAATATTAATTTTTAATTTAAGCTTTAAAAGTAATATGAACTAATCATTTAATTTTATATATAAAAATAAAATGAGGAATTAAAATAGTATTTCCCCTATAATCATTCATTTTATATAAATACTTTTCATTTACAAATCTTTCATATACAAATATTAATTTATAATTACTTTTTGATTCCAAGATACAATGAAGAATAATATAACTCAAGGTCTCTCAGGATAACACCAATTCGCTTAAAAGTTAAGGAATTCAAGCTTTTCAACGAAGAATCCTAGGATTTCACAAAGTCCTCAATAAATCAGCTTAACAGCTTTGAGCTTATGCCTTAAAACAATGGTTTTTATCAAGTTGAGCATATATGCGATATATTTACAGATAAATCAAGAAAAATGAGTTCGCTACATACTAAAAGTAACCTAAATTAGTTCAATGATAGAGAAGATTTGTATGATCGAGTATAAAACACTAGAAGAACCTAATATGACCAGCTTGCTACGATGAGATAGCAATAAGTAAATGAAGAGAAGTTATAATTAAAAAGTGGAACGCATGGATTGAATTAGAGTATTTTAGATTCAAGAGGATAGACTAGAAATTTTGATAGATAAACATAAAACAGCTTTAAATTTGGTGAGTCAAGGAGCTATAACTCATTTAAATTATAAAATTTAATATTCTAAAATAAAAATATTTTAAGGGGCATATCAACATAAAAACAGCCAGTTTGAAGATGCATAAAGTAACTATCTCTTATCTAGCAGGTCCATCAATACTCATCAAGTGAGTGATAATAAATTTAATTATATTTTTAATATATTAAACCTAATTTATACATTATCTAATTGTGATAATAAATAATTTATAAATCGTAAAATTGCCCATTACTTTGTCTAAATGTGTAATATCGGAACTGAGGTAAGAAATTGAATCTTTTGAAAATTTATTTACTGGGTTATTTTTAAGCTATCTTAATTAATTCAATTTTCCTAAAATAATTTGTTATTAAATAGATATTTCTTTAATTAATCCTCGATATATAACAATTAAAAAATTAAACATAATACCCTTTATTTTAGATTCTGTAACTGAAACGAAATAATACATTAAAAATATCTTTATTTATATTATAAATTTGACTAACTCATAAGATTTTAATATCTTCAACATCTTCTTGAATCTTTCACAAGAAAAAAACTACATCTCCATAGAAGATATTCTGTTTTTCTTGAGCTCCCTAAATTTCCCGTTTACTCATGAAGATATAAATAGGATATTAAGAAATCACAGTACAGAACATATAAATGCTGAAAACGAAGCTTTTCCAAAATTCAACTTAAGTTACAGCGACTTTATGAATTTTCTATATGAAAATAATTTTACTGATTTAAACTCTGAATCATTCTAGAATAAAAATTTGAATTAGACTTTTAAGAACTTTTCAAACGCAGAACGGTTACTAAACAAAATAAGATAACAAAAGCTAAATTACAATTAAATTGAAGAGCATATTAAAATCCAGCTGTGCTTAATCTTACTTAAAGAAAAAGAATTTAATGATTTAGTAAAGGAAATGCAAAATGACAGAGCTTTAAGAAAGTCAGGTTTAGAAATAATTTTATTTTAATAAATTTCAAGAGACTAGAATAGTTTAACAATTTAAGACTTAGAACTTTATATATCTAGGTACTCTCCCATTATTTTCTAAATAAATGGGGTTGAACATTTGTACAAGAGGATAGATCAGAAAAAATCTAAAATAATTGATAGAAAAGATTTTAATAAATTTGTAACAAATAACTAGAATGATTTAATTATTCCACCTAACATACCATTCATATTGAACACTCCAGAAGAAAAGATTGATTTAAACTTTGAAGAGTTTTCTAATAATTTGAGACTAGCTTCCTAAAATACAGCATGTTCTTCGGCCCCTAAAACACCAAATTAAAAGTCTGCGAGCTAAAATTTCTAAGGATTATTATAATTCAAGAAATAGTTGAGTTTATTTCATATTTTTTTTTTTAAAAAATAATTTACAATCTTTATGTATCTAAATTATTAATATCCCTCAAAATTATAGAGACATGATTTTATCTTCAAGATTAGAAAATATATCACCAGTTAGTCCGTTTTCTCAGATAAGCTAGGAAAATTATTTAGAGAAGGAGAGTCCCGCAAATAATAAATAAATAATTAAGAACGACTTTAGTTTAAGACAAATAAATCCAAATGTCCCAAAAACTCTATTCAATTATCAGGAAGGGAAAAATATAAGTAACGTTTAAGAAATAAGATAAGTAGTTGACAAGGTTAGCATACAAGATAATGAATTATAAAACATTTAACATTTGAGAAAAATACAACAATAAATTGAAGAGAATTAAAAATTGTATAGTCTTTAACATCATGAATTAGATAGCGAATTTCAAAATCTGGAAGATCTAAAATTCAATTTTTCAAGTTAAGAATCTTAATCAATAAATGAAGAACTCTTTAGAATTCTAGATTATGAATCGACTTCTCAAGTATCATCACATTATTAATCAAAATTCTTGGACGAAAACATTATAATTTAACAAGACTACAAAATCCAAACTCAAAACTCTCAAGCTGAACTGAATCATGATATAATACCTCTATTAAAACACGAATTCACACAGTATTTAAAAGAAATAATAGAAGGGTAAAAAGATTTAGATTCGTATAGAATCAATCTAATCAAGCATTAATCTTTTGACTTGTCTCAGGGATTCAGATTTTTAGATATTTATGGATAGGGAATTATAAACTAAGAGTCGCTTGAAATTGCATTGAAATAGAAGCTAAATATAAATATATCCTAGTAAGAGCTCGCTCTCTTCTTCTTATCACATGATAAAGACTAGGATGGAATTATGAGGTTTGCTGATTTTTGTGAATTGGTACTTCCGAGAAATCCACCTAAATAAAACCAACACAGTTTTTGTGAATTCTTAAGGAATAAATAAAAATTGAGTAATATTTAAAATCAAAAGCATATCTTCATAGTGATTTAATCAACTATTAAAACATTGATGTCAATAATATTTTTTAAAACAAATAAATCAAGATTCAAATGCCTATTTTACTTAATTATAATTTTTTTCACCATTATTTATTAAATTATTGATTTTATTTCTGTCTCTTTATTTTTTTAATAAAAATAGCGGTTTTTACATCCAAAAAATAATAAGAGAGAAATTAAAAGTAAAGTAACAACCCCAAAATATGAGTAAAATTATTTAATAAGATTTGAAAATTCTATTAGAAAGAGCAATTCAATACGAAGTAGATCTTGAATTAATAAGACTGAAATTCCAATCTTTTCTTAATGAAAACTTTAACCTAAAATAATTAGTAGAAAATATCGTTAACTCCTTATCAAATTCTAAATAAAATCAGTAATATTTGGAATATCAGGATATTAGTGACTTTTTAATAGAGCAAGAAAGTTATTTTTCAACATAGCAAGAACTAAAGAATATATGCTAAAATATTGATGGAGACAAGAAAGACTTTATAAGTGTGGAAGATCTAGTAAGAGAACTCACTCCTAGAAAGTTGTATGTATGAGAAATAGAAATACTGTGAATTTATTTATTTGCGATTAAAATTTGCTTTTAGTGAAATGCAATATCTTTTAGAGAAGAATTAGTGAAATTGTATAATTGAAATAGAAATAATGTCTCAAAGCAGAATTTAAATGCTTGAAAGATATATATGGCTGATTAATTCGTGATTAAAAATTTACCAATAAACTTATATCTTAAAAATTGGCTAACTAATTTCTCAAAGTACCACAATAGAATAAAACCTAAATTAGCCTCAAGAATCTTTAAATCATTCTTCCATCCAATTAGACTAATCCTTCTGCAAATTTTGTTTTAGTGATGCCTAAGACTCACATAATATGCTGGTAAATCCATGTAAATGCAAAGGGACTATCGGATTTATTCATTAGAAATGTCTTAATAGATGGATTAAATAAAATTTCCACTCTGATTGTGAGATCTGCTTGACAAATAAATAAAATCAGTTATTAAACTGAAATTACAGTATAATTTATTTTAGACAGCATACAGCTATGAATACAGGAAGCGAAGTTGCCCTAGTCTTTTGAGATCTCTACGGAGGTTTACAATTAATAACATGGTTGGCATTTTCATTGTAATAAGTTAACTAGTTCTGCAAATAATGCTTTTAATTTAACTATGGAAAGTATGCTAGCAACATTACTTCAATACTACTGCAACTTCTCAAGACTATAGGAGTAGCACACAGATTAATTAATCGTCATTTGTCGATAAATTTGGGTTCACAAAGAATGAATATACAAAAACTTAGGTATAATCTACATAACTACAGATCTAAAATAACTAATACCAAAATTCAAAATATTCAGATTTAGACTTTATATGCAAATCATACCCCTAATCTTATGATGCCACTGATGATAAATTAGATTACGATAGGAATTCATTGACAAATCAAGCTTTATTTGATCCTGATCATTCCAAATTAAATACTCCTTAATTGGAGGATAACATCAGTATTTCAGGATAAAATGACTCTAAAAATAATGACAATAAAAATACTTCAAATATAGAGGATTAAGATGAAGAGAACTCCGCTTTCTGGGGTTCACTGTAAGTTCTGTGGCAACTTATATCTATGGGAACTCACTAAGCAGCACTTATCATGCTCATTAGAGAGAATAAGGATAAGTTCTTTATTATTTATAATTCAATTGAATTGTTTTAATTTTTATATATTTTTTTTACAATTAAATTTAATTTAAATTATTTCTTCAGAGTAGTTAAGGAATCAATATATAAAAAAGTATATGTATGTTCAAGTAAAATTATGTTATAAAATAAAAAGCCTAATTCTAAGGCTTTATATCAATGAATCTTAAGTAAGAAATATATTTATCATTTATAGGACGAAATCTGTAATTATATTTTAATTTCATAATAATTTCTGAGATCATGCTTTGATTTCAATATGCATTAATTTAGTAAAAGATTACAAAATAATAATATTACATATAACAAAAATGACAGACATTAAAATTAGGACTGCAACTTTAGACGACGCTGCAATAATCACAGATTTTATGCTGAAAATGGCCAAAGAAACAGAGAATAAGGATTTGGTGCCAGACACAGTTTTGAAAGGAGTCTCTGGAATATTTCACAGACCTAAATATGGGAGATATTTAGTTGCTTACTTGGCAGCATCAGATGATTAAGATGAACAGCAGAGTGCTGGATCAAACTCAGATATTGTTATTGGCACTTTGCTTAATACCTTAAATGATTTTAATTCATACTTCGTGGGAAATTTATTTGAGCAGAATTTATCAATAAATTTGATCCCTTTGCTTAAAATTTAGCTTAAAGTTAAAACTAAAATTTATACCTATGAGATGTCCCCAAAACTAGGAGGTCTAATTCACTGGATTTAATCAGTGTACGTAGTTCCAGAATACAGAAGCAGAGGTGCTTTCAGACAACTATTTTAAAAATCAATCTAAGAAGCAAAGCAAGATCCCCTTGGAAAAGCAGTGAGATTGTATGTAGACACTGACAATCAGAGTGCCATGAAAGTTTACGAAAAGATGGGAATGAGCAAACTAGAAGAGAGCAATTTCTATGAATTAGATCTTCATTTCAGTCATTGACCATAAATAACCTTAAATAAATTAGTCAAAGTCTTTTCTAAAAATTATAAATAAATGCTTGTTTATATTCTAATCTTTAATGACCCTTAATTTTATAATATAATACTTTTAATTTATACAATTTAAGTTATTCAATTCAGATTATTATATATCTGTCAGAATTTTAGCAATTTTCAAATTATATGTATATTTTTAGTATATGGATTAAGACCAACTAATGAAAGTTATTAACTCTAGAATGAAAAAAATTTTGATTAATTAATTAAAAAAATATTATTTTTTTTTAATTTTAATTTAAAATACAATAAAACCATTATATGAATGTAAGATTTTTTTTACAATTATCGATTTAAATTAAAATTGATTCAATTGTAAGTTTTTATTTAAAATATAATTTTAAATATTCTCTTTATGAAATCTTTATTTTAAAATATGATTTAGATATAAACTCAATCATTAAATATTTTGGCAATAGTAAAATGAATAAAATCACAATTGTAAGATAGGAGAATCAAATTTCAAAATTTGACGATAGCTCGATTCTTGATAAAAATAACAACCAAACTGATTAAATAGAGCAGCATCCTCCCTTATTATCATTGAACAAAGCTACGTCTGCTGCAATGCTTGCTAAAAATCAAACTTTCGAGAAATTTCTGAAGAAAGATGAATTGGAAAAGCCAACTTTTCAAGTAAGTGTAATTTATGAGCAAAATCATATCAAAATAATATAGACATTAAAGAGTATTGAGTTATATAAGAAATCTTCAAATGTTTGAAGTGAAATTTTAAACTAAAATAATATAATATCAGATCACAACTAATTTATAGGATGTGTTAAGTATTTTGGTAAAAAAAGGAGAGTGGAGAAACAGAGATGACATTAAAAAGCTGGCTCATTTTTTCTAGGGTTTGTTGTTTTTTGAAAATCTAAAAAAAGATAGCGATGTTGAAGAAGATATCATAAACTAATGTTGCCGTGAATTGAAGTAAACTTAAAAATGTAATAATATCTTCAAATTACAAACAAATATGTAAAAAGTTTACAGAAAATATCATTAAGGAGAGAAAATTATATAGCATGGAGAAGAAGGAAACGAGTTCTTTATAATTATACAGGGATCTGTTAGCGTTCACACTCCAAAAATAATAGAAGTAACTTTAAATCATCACGAAATAAACGATTACATTTAAGCTAATTATGATGTAATTGTGTGGGACAGAAGTACAAAATACCTACACGATTAGTATCTTGAACATATGGAACATCTTGAGAAACAAAAAAGCAGTAGTCATGGGGGTCTCCTGAATGTAATGACAAGTTCATAGAATTCTCTCAAACTAGCAATGAAAAGATCATTTTTAGGATTAGTAGATAAGCACAATGATCATCATCACAATAGCCATCCCTTGATCTACGAATTTTAGTAACTTACATAAAGTGGTCTATTAGGGGCTGGTCTGGGATTTGGTGAATTAGCTTTAATGGCAACAGGAGGTAAGAAAAGTGAAAAGAGGGCAGCAACTATCATTAGTGAAGGAGAGACGCATCTCGCTATACTAGAGAAGGATGACTTTCAAAAAGTTATAATGTACTCCATGCAGAAAAAGCTAGATGCGAAAGTCGAATTCTTTAAAAACTTTAGACTTTCAGAGGGAATATCAAGGACAAACTTGAATAAGCTAAGTTACTTTTTCAAGGAAAAGATTTTTAGACGAAGAGACATAGTTTTTAGAGAGGGTGATGTAGCAGATCATGTATACTTTATAAAAGAAGGAGAATTCGAAATAACAAAAAGTGTGAGAACCAAACTAGACAAGACAACCACTTAAAAGGGTTAATCAACTTTGCTGAAGACGGTAAATGTAAAAGTTTCACTTATTGGACCAAATCAAATCATTGGACTAGATGAGCTGCATAAGGATAAAATAACCTATAGACTTAATACAGTTCAATGTGTAACTGAAAAGGCCACAGTTTATTACTTGACAAGAGAAGAGTACTATTCAAGGTTCTACAAGAGTCTCTCAAAGCATGTGATAAATGAATCTCAATAATTAAAAGAACCCTTCTTCTCACAAAGAATGAACACTCTTCACAACTAGGCAACTAGGGAAAATTTGAAATACTTAAAACAAAAAGAGAGATTTCAATCGAGGGAAACATTAAGCACTGATGTATTGAACGATTGTAAGTCAGTTGTAGAATAGGTATAAAACTAAGAGTTATGCAGTTTACTGCTTAAGCATAAACTACTCAAGCGACCATAAATTAGAAATGAGAGAATGTCATCTAATTAAGTGTAAGATAATGAGGAAAATTAACTAAATGATTATGACCAAAGTTTATTAGTTAGTTTTAAGAGTAACATAATTAATATTGGGTATTTGTAAAAAAATATTTGTTAAGCTTCTAAGATATTTTTTTCCTTTTTAAACTATATTACAAATATTATAAGACCCAAATCGTTATAGTAACAAGGAATATTTCTTGAAAATTTCTTAACTATACAATTAATTTGTTTTCAACACTAATACTTAACCCTAAGTCTAAAATAATTAGAATAATGCAGAAAAGAAACATCGTCAAATTTAAAAAATAATATTTTTTTTATCATAGTGTATCACCCAAAAACAGAGAGTAGTCACCTTAACAAAATTAATAAAGTCCTCGTGGCACTTTAAACACCTAATCAATCGATAGAAGATCTATAATTTCACAACCCCCTTCTTCCCCGAGTTAAAATAAGTCAATTAAAAGTCCAATTTCAGCTAAAAGTGGAGCCTATTTACAAAAATAAGCCTATACTTTTCAATCAATCGCATCAAATCAAAGTTAATTTTAAATTAGCATTTTCTCCTATATAAGTTTAAATTATAGCTAAATTGTTATTTGTGAAACCAAAGACCATCATTATCATTGCAACAATCTCAGTCAGTAAAACACTTTAGTTTGAAGCAACCTGTTTCATCTGGCAAGTATCTAGTTAGAGGTTTATAAGAGACTTAGAGGTTAAGTTTAGATCCAAATATTCAACCGTAATTTAAGATATCTTTGATAGAAAACAATCATTTAAAATGAGAGGGTATTAAGGAATTTTAATATTTTTGTAATTATTATTATATATTGAAGGAATACATTTGATTTGGGAAAATGAATTAAAATGAATTTAATTAAATATTAAAATCATGGCAGTTATGAAATCCAAAGTGACTCAAAATTCAAATCTGAATCGACTCTACGTAGATTGCAATTTTAACTGGACTTTACTATTGGCAATATTCTAGAATCATCCGAGAAAGCGAGATATTTTGATTTTTAGCTAACTCCCAAAAATAGTAAAAGGAGTTTTTCTCGCTTGGGAGAAGAGATAAAATCATCATAGCAATAACAACCACCGTCTTAATTTTAATGCGCTATCCAGAGAGTATAATATTGTCAGGGTTTGGAGACATTTTCTGAAAACATAACTGAAGGTAATTAATAATTATTTAATTTAATTTTAATTCATTTTCCCAAATCGAATGTATTCCTACAATAATAAAAGACTTTTTTAACTCCGAAAATATTTATTTTGGATTTTGGGGTTACTCAATGTATATTCTTGTATATAAAAGACATTTTTTAGAGAAATATATCCTCGATTTTTATGAGCTTAAAAATTTTCAATAAATATTATCTTTAATAGATTCTTATGGAATATGATTGTTATTTAAATATAATTGTTTACTTTTTTTTAAATAAAGTTAGTTATTTTATCATTATTTTTTCCTGCTCTATTTTTATATCTTTCCTTAACATTCATTAAAATAACAATGAAACAATTGAGTCTATTTAAAAGCCATTTGATAACTCTTAACTAGTAGTGTAAAATATAAACCTAAAAGGCAAATCAACTTAAGAATTTTAAACTAATGAGTAAAGTGTAAGAAATCAAATTTCAACTTTTTATATCGTAAAAAGATAATAATTCATGATCAATTATTGCTAAAATAAATTGGAAATGAAATTTAGAGTTTAGTGAGGTTAAATTTAAAAATTGTTTGCTATTTATTTAAAAATATCAAATTACTTTATTTAATTTTCTCACTTTTTAATTGAAAATATTTTTACTAAGTGTTCTTAATTTAAAAAGAACAAATCAAAATTTACTGAAGGAAAATAATTTTAAATTTATTTGAACTCTTATAATAATTAATATAAATAAATAACCCCAAAAATGTTAATATCTTAACAATATATATTCTTAATATGTAAATTTCTCCTGGTTACACTTAATCCTAGAAAGTTAACCCTCTCCAGCAAAACTTAACAGATAGGGGAGACTCCTTAAATATGCTGGATATATAGTAAAATTCACATAATCATCTAATGAGTCAAATCAAAGTGGAGGAGAGTTAACTCAAAGAAAGCAATAGAATTATCACTAGTAGTATAGTATCAACATCGATTTAATAACTTCAACCTATTATATTATATAAAGATTTTTTGTATTTTTTACTATGAAAAATTTGAAAATAAATTTATATCGAGTTATGACTATGTGAATATTTAAGTTTTATTTATATAATAATGCCGTTTATAGTAATGCTTAAATTATGCAGAATATAGATCAAACTATATCAATAAATCAGAGTGAAAGAGAAATATTGTTAAATGATAGTGTATAAAAACTATAAAACATAAATTATGCAAATAAAAATCACCATGAAATCTTGTAATACGATAATATCCCTATCTAGAATTAAATTTATACGCTATTCTATTGATTGAATTTTAATTTAATAATATAATATAAAGCTACTGATATGTGTAGATATATTAACTACCTCACAAATTAAATACTAATGAGAAACAGCAAATCACAAAGAATACTATAACAGACAACATCTACACATCAAAACTAAAATGCCTTAGTTTCCCCATAAACCCAATAAACTTAAAATATATTGACATCGAACAATGGTAGTTTAAGTAAAATTGAAAACTTTAAGTAATCTGGAAGGAGACAGAAATCTTAAACTTAACTAAGGCCGTTGACATTAAAAAATAGAGGGAGTAATGCGAGATAGATAAATAAATAGTAGTTGACTATGGAAGATATACAAGCGCATTTATAATAGAGCTAAAATAGTCTGCTTAAATTACTGGAATAGAGAATTAGAGAGAAACATCGTATGCAGTAAATTGTTTCATTTAGTTTATAAAGATATATTCAATTATTGACTATAAGGGCAAGAATTATTATCATGAGTTAAGGACATCAATAAAAAATGATAGGTTTTTCAATCGATTATTTTCGTAATGATTTTAGCTCTAAGTTCTACTACATATTGTAATTATATTATTACAAAATTTCATTAGAGAATAACAACATGCTTGGTTCTTAATAAAATTAGGAATTTATGCAGACTATGGGTTCTCAAAATCTTCAAAGCAATCACTAACCTCAAATGTCTTCAACAAGTGGAGCCTCATTTTTAGGTCATCCAATTCTAATGCAAGTTTAACTTGGAAGTCCCGGCAATAATAATCTAAGAAACTTCTCCAGTTCAAATACTCTCCTATAGACTTAGTAGTATTATAATGATACATATTTAATTAACCACATGATATAGATCAGTTTGTATTTTATAAGGTATATGATATCAATTTTTGCAATAGTAAAACTAAAAACAATAGTTGAATACGTATCAATCACAAAAGAACTAAAACTACCAACTTTAAGCTGCTTCTGCACCTCCCATGTCATCCCCCTTTATGCGAGCAAGTTCTTACACTATAGATGCTACAAATAATAACTTTATGATTAATAGAAAACATATTAATAAAAGTCCCATCAAATCTAATATTTACTTCAATTAGTTCATCACTAAGAAGAGGTTATGATGAATTTATTTCATTTTTATTATTGAAGGAATACATTTGATTTGGGAAAAATAAAATAAATTAAATTAAAATAATTTGAAATTCGTGGCAGTTAACTTTCTGGAAACCTAGACAATATGGTACTTGTTCGATAGAGAATTCAAAATTAGCTGGACTTTACTATTAGCGGTACCCCTCTATCGCATTTCTGAAGCGAGATAACTCGACTTTAATTTTGGCATTAAATTCAACTTAACAAATCACCCAAAATTAAAGTCGAGTTATCTCGCTTCAGAAATGCGATAGAGGGGTACCGCTAATGGTAAAGTCCAGCTAATTTTGAATTCTCTATCGAACAAGTACCATATTGTCTAGGTTTCCAGAAAGTTAACTGCCACGAATTTCAAATTATTTTAATTTAATTTATTTTATTTTTCCCAAATCAAATGTATTCCTACAATATTATTTTCAAATTATTATAATTATTATTTTTATTACTATGAAGTGGAAAGTGAAGTTTTCAACAAAAAAAACATATAAAAAACAAAGTATATTAAAAATATAGAATTATATTTCTATTCTTCCAAGAATTAGAGAAATTTTACTATAAATTAAAAGAAAGAATTCACAATTACTTCTGATTTTATTTAATCAGACTTTTAATAGTAAAGTATTTATTATTAAGATAATAAAAAAAATAATTTTTTCAATATATATTTCATTTTTTATTGAAAGCAAATTTGGAATCACATTGAACTATGAAATTATTTGTAATTTATAATATCTTAATTAAAGGGTATATATGTATATTTAAATTAAATTTGTATTGATTGTTACACATCCCCATCCTCTAGATTCAATAGGATTGATGAATGCCTGGCTTTGAGTTAAACTTGATCAATTTGCCTTCCAATTCCTTATAAGCCTCAATTTCATCTCCTGGCAGTAATTCCCCATCGAAATTATCGAGACACAGCCCGCATTCATGCCCTTTCTCTACTATTGTGACATCTTATTGCATTTTCTTCATACTGTGGAGTTTGATATTGTCTTGCAGGATTTTACCATTTCTTACCACTCTGAATTTAAACTTTCTCTCTATGTCTCCACCGTGGACTTTACATCCAGCCACAGTCAGCAATTTATTACCCTTGGCTTTTGGATCTTTTATTTTGAATAATTTAGAACAAATATATATCTTTTAAGAGTTTTATATAGATAAAATTAAATAAATTAAAATGTTATAAATATTTTTTGTAGTATATACTCTATTTGATTTATGGAAAAATTATTATTATTATAATTCTATGATCTTTTGAATCATAAATGGAAAATATTTTAATTAATTGTGAAATTGCAGCAGTACCAACTACTTCTACATGAAAAGCTTTACCTGACTCCTCCTAAATTTTGGTATTAGCATCATAAACGAAGTGTTCCACATCTTCCAAGAACTTGTAGATTTTTATTTTTTGAATATTACTCAATTTATTGTACCAATAAAAATTAGATGATACGATGTTGCTTGACACATACTCCAATTGATTCAGCAGTTCTGCTAACCACAGGTGCAATAGGCACATCAAATCCAAATATAACAGCACCAGTTTGCAAGGCAGTGTTCATGTCTCCCTCAGTCACTGGACCCACTGAATAGTCAATTATGTTTATTCTGTAGTTGTGAGTGCCCACCACTTTCTCTGCTTCTTTCAAGAGAGTCTCCAGGACTCCTGCTTACGATGCTTTTATCATTATTGGGAAATGCTTAACATTATTTCTTATAAGTTTGTAATAAATTGTATAAATTAAAATCTCAAATTGTTATTAGTGCATATTATAATGTAAAATAAAACAGAACATCCTCATCTCTGTAAACCTCCTTGAGTTTTTATCTCTCTTGATCATATCTGGCTTGCTCTACAGGACTCATTGCCTCTCTTTTCTTCTGCTCCTCCTAGTAATTATGCAGTATTTTCTTGAACTCATCCTGCTCGAATTGTTTGAGTTTAACCTGTCTGCCCTTGTGCTTAGTCTTACTATTTATACCTTGCATCTACACAGCAGCTGCTTCACTGACTAAATCCTCTACATCTTCCGCGTCTTTTGATACCAAATCAGTGACGTTCTTCTTGATACCTAGCTTCTTGCGATATTTATCTATGTCACTCTCTTCAACTAAGCCGATCTTTTCGTACATGATGGACTTGTCTCCTCCGTACATCTTACGCTTTTCCATTCTGGTGAGACCCTTGATTTTCTTCTTCATGTCCAGTCCTTCACTAGCTAATTAATCATCAAACAACTTCATCTTAAATTGTAAGTCATTTTATATGAGTCATTTTATGAAAATATATAGATTGGTAAGAAATAATTTTGAATAAGAATTTCATCTGTTCTTCTTTGTCTCTCCTTGTTTAAATTCTGTTTGCCATAAACTGAGCCTCTTCATGATTTTTGCAAGCGTAAAGAGGTAAACCTACTTCTGGAAAACCCTTGAATCCAGCCAAATGCACTGCTTACCCAGGATATGCTTTTATAATAAAACTAAAATCCATAAAAACTTCTTATAAACTAAATTGCTTAGATGATTATACTGTAACATGAATAAATAATATGCTGATTTAACATTCTTTCCTTGGTCATTACGCATAAATCTAACTTTTCCTTCATGTGGACCACAGACAAAAATATCATCTTAATTTAAAGTACCTTTCTTCACCAACACTGTTGCTGTAACTTAAGTAGATTTCTCATCAAAATTTGATTCAATATTGATTAATTAATTAATGATAGATAACATCCTTTTTCAAAATTTTACAATATCTAATCTGTACATTTGATCGTATTTGCACATAGTAATAATATAGCACTGTGCTCTGCAACCAAAATCTTCCATTAAATCTACTTTGCTATGAGCGACCTCGACTATCTTCTATTCTAGTAAATCCAAATTGGTTTTCTATTTGGCTGAGATGGGAACACAGACCAAGTCACCACCGAGTTCTTCAGCTATCATATCATATGTAGCTAGGTCTAACATTACTGCATCTGGGTCTGCAGAGTTCCTGTCAATTTTTAAAAAATGTTTCTAATTCAAAAAAGAAGAGAGGAAAAAAATGCATTTCTATACATTTAAATAAATTAAATTCAATGGATAATATGATTTCATAAAATAATAAGCATTAAAAAGTCAATTTTATTGATCGCAACAATAACAGGGATCTTAAGTTTCTAAGAAATTTGAATGACTTCAATTGTCTAAGGCTGTATTGATTCTATTGCAGATATAACCAGAATACTGATAAAATAGAAAAAAATATGAAAAAATTAATATGTAATATAAATTAACTGGCATTACTTTAGTATTTCTATATTTTATTTGATTAATAAAAAAGAAAAATGGAATTATTAAGAGAATTTTGTAGTCATAATACAATTTTATAAATGTTTGAGCTATTAATTAAGCATTTTTTATTTTTATATTAATTGTTTTCCTCAATCATTTGTTACTCAGAGAACAGCAAATGTTTGATAAATAATTTGGTTTATTGTATATTCTCTAGAATAGAACTTATAGATTAAATCAATAACTGACTTTTTGCGCACATAGATAACTAAAAATCAATAAAAATGAAATGAAAGAAGGTTTTGATTAGCTATTAGTTATTTTTATAAAGTATTTAGTGCTTTTTATCATAGCAAAATTAATTATTTCTTTCACGTTTGATCAGCAGAATGATAAAACCATTTAGATGGGTTCTATAAAAAACTAAATGTAACAATTCCATCTTAATTATTATCTATAATATTCTAGATATATTACGTTAAACAAATTAATTTCTACAACTTTTTAATTTGAGAAATTCATGATCGATAATCATGTCTGTAGTTTTAGCACCACGAAGACGAAGGTTTTAGAAAGCTTCATGCCCTGGGGTGTCTATAAATGTAATTTCATGCTCACTATCAGTCACAAATGTGAATGCCTTAAATTTAAGTTAAAACTATGAATAAATTCAATGTTAAACAGATAAACAAGAATTTTAAAACAATGCTCCTATAGCTTGAGTAATATCCCCATATTCTTCCTTAACTTTTTGAGAATGTCTGAATGCATCTAATAAAGTAGTCTTTCCGTGATCGACATGTCCCATAATAGTTATTACTGGAGGCCTTTCTTTGAATAATGCTCTGGCTTTTTCATCTCTAATTATTTCTACTTCTTTTTCGTATTCTACAGCAAGAGTTTCTATCAACTCCGAAGGAAGATTATAAAACACAAGAAAAGGCAGTGATTATGTTTATAAATGATTCTTAAATTAGATCAGTGAACTCATCAATAATTGTGTCATTGCTTATAATTTCAATTCTTTTAAGTATCTCATGTGAGTCCATTTAAAACAGCTGCCCCAATTTATAGCAATTTACATTAAATTCTGGAATTTTAATCACATGTGAGTCTAAAGGTATTGCCTTCTATACTGTCTTGCTTTATTTGTTTAATATTAAGTTTTATATTTTATTTATGTAAAGTTTTGAAAATAAAATTCAAGTGCTTGTCGTAGCTGCAGGTTTAATTTTAATATTATTCGATTCCCCAATATCTGACTCTGAATAGTCTTCTTGTTCAGTTGTCTCCTCTTATTGAATACTCTTTGATATAAAAGATCAACTATTTTATCATAAGTTATTATTAGGAGTATACTTTTAAGTAAAAATACACAGCATACATAGAAAAAAAATAAAATTGATAATGAAGCAGCTCCATTAGCAAACGAGTAGGACTTAACTTTAATAAATTAAGTATTCCTCATTAACAGTCTCTATGAATTTAATATATTCATAAAAACTTGCTGATTGATTCTGCTGTACGAAGCCAAATGAATGCCCACTTAATGTTTAGATTTGACTATTATCTTCCTTAATTAGTTCATTATTCTTTAATAATTTAGCAATATATTCTAAGAAACAGATTAATATAATACTATATTAACTCCTATTCAAATTTATAATTAAACCCAAAGATTAAAGTATTTGTTTTTAATTTACGGCTACAATTTAATCATATTTATAAACATGTCAAAATTAATAAAAATTCCAGAGTGATACTAAATTTATAAATAGATGGTTAAGATAAGTTGAATTTTTAATTACGTAAAATGTTTTAAGAAATTTCAATTAATAATTTAAATTTTTAAGTTTATAAAAATGTCAATCACTCCTCAATATTTCGAGATAAAAGATGTCGGTAAAACCATCAAATCGTAAGTATTTGAAGCTCAATTAGTTGCCAATTTTCTTGCAAAATTCATTTATTTAAGTAAAATATAGTACTAAGAAGCAGTACGTATGGAGATTCATTCTAGACGGCAAAAACTACACAATAGAGATGTTCACTAGTGTGCTCTCAGGAAAGAAGAAAATACTCTAAAATGGATAAATTATTTACTTCGATTCAAAGTAAGCCAGCCAACCATTTTCTATTCTCATACAATTTGACCTAATTTTTTATTAATTTTTGTGTATTAGGTTCAAGTCTGCCTTTCAGTTCCCCTTCTCCATTGGCAAGAATTCATTGAACATCTTGCAGCATGGCGATAAGTTCGAGTTGAGAATTAACAATCAATCATTCACTCATCTTTGGGATAATGGTAATAAAAAGATTTACTAATTTTCCTCATTAATTTCCTTACTTTCCCTGAGATAATTCGGAATTCGAAATTATCGAAAATTATGAGAATCAAACATAATCAGACAAAACTGATATAAAGCAGATCATAATCCCTATCTGAAAATAATAATTTTAACATTGATTGTTAACAATTTACTCTATAGAGAGAACAAAGAGAAATTTCAACTATGAAGAGAGAGACTAGATTAATTCCTATCAAGCTAAAGACTATGCTAAAAATTATGAGTAAGTGCAATACTAAATGATACTTTTTCTGTCTATTTAATCTGAATGCTTTTACTTATTAATTTGTGTATAGTCAATCTGTGCCTACGTCAAGTACAAATCACAGAAGCAACGACTTAGCTGTGTAACCAAAGCCAAGACATCAGTCTTAACATCACAGCAGAAGCTCCCACTAGCAATAGTCTTCCAATCTAGATTAAAACCTTTTTAATCGTTAAAACTTTACTTCCATTTTTTTACTATGATTGAATGTGGATGATTTGACAGGACTAGATTAAACTGAAATCCAGGCTTAAATCTAAGCTTACGAAGAACTTTAAAGAAAGCACAAACGTGACCTTGAGAAGAAAACTCAACAGTAAAATTCCCAATCGCAACAATCTAACCTACAAAGAGTGAGAGAGTCAGGAAGCAACCAAAACAATAAAGATGTCAAGTACAACGCTTATGATTTTACTACAGGTTTCGATCATGGCTTTGATAAGTTCTCCACTAATCATATTAAAGAAATTACTTTAGAGTAAATAAGAAAACTTTATATGAAAGTATTCCAAAGTTTTTAATTGAAGTTATTAAACTTCTAAATGTCCAGGCTAGTGGAAGTGTAAGCAGCTAATCCAAACCTTCACAAAAAGCCACTAACAGTGCACAGCAAAAAAGAGAAGAGAGTAATGATTTCGATTTCAATTTTGGAAACTAACCTCAATATTGCCTATTAAAATTAAAACGAAATTATAAAATTAAAAGTTTAGTAAAGATAAAAGATCTAACCTGATTACAAGATTAGTGGATGATTAATTGTAATTACAATTTTGCAATAAAACCCACCCAAATAATAAATTTAAACTCAGTAGAAATCTATGCCACCTCAACAACAGGTAGTGAATAATGCTTCAAGTGGAAGTGCAGGAGGAGACTTATTTGACTTGTTGGGCACATCCACAACGAATGCAAATATGCTGTCCTAGCCATAGGCTGAAACCAGCAAGAATGCATTCTATAAATAATACATGCAATAGTGGCTATAAATGCTAATATTGATACATTAAAATAAATTAGAGATTGGACTTCTTCAATGATTTAGACTTTGGTGCTCCTCAGTAAAATTACTTTAGCACTATTTATAAAAAAAAACCAAAAAATGACTATATGTATTATTACAAATTATTATCCTCAACAAAACAACAATAGCTCTGCTTAAATGAACACAGTAGTACACAACCAACCTGCTGGCAGTGGTAACCTCGATGACATGCTTAGCTTTGGCTCCCCACCCCAAACAAACATCCAACAGTATACTTATATCTAGAATCATAAATAATCTGTGATTATTAACTTATAATTAGTTATGCAATAACCAGCTTAAACTGGCTTCGGCTTAGATGCATTCGGTGGTCAATAGTAATAGGTACAGTAACAACAATAGCCAATATAGCAATAACAAGAACCAGTGTAAGATAACAAACCTAAATTTATGCCAAATCTTGCTGGCTTCTACACTCAATATTGTCAATATACATGTCTAATAACATTTATGATTTCTAGAAAAATGTATTTATTGATTAAGTAGTAACAAAACCCAGTGATGAACCAGTAGGAGATGATGATGCAGCAATAAATGTAGCAGTAAATGATGATGCAGTAGATGATGATGAACCAATTTGGAACAGCCATGAATTTAGGTGGTGCTGGAGCAGGTCAAGGTATGGGAATGAATACTGGAGCAAATGCTGGTGGAGCTATGAATATGGGAGGCATGGGAATGGGAGGTGCCAACCAATTCAACACTGGCATGCCTGCTTATTGCTTAATAATGCAGTAATTCTTCATATATTGAGCTATCATTTAGGCAATTATGCTTAGAATTTTAGTGAAAAATAGTAACTATGATTCTATTATAGAGCTCTGGCATGGGAGGTCTCGGTGGTGGATGGGACAACAATTAAAACTAAAGCTATGGAGGCATGGGAGGTGGCTAATAGAATCAATATATGACTGGCATGCCTCAAAACAATAATAATTTCGGTGGCTAATAGCCATTCGGAGGCCAGCAATAATAATAATAGCAAAACTCCTATTAAACTTCTATTCCTCAACATACACACATTAATATTTTATATCAGATTCTACTGAAAGCATTCAACCTCAATCATTACTACCCATGTATATATATATAATTTCAACAGAACAACTACGGAGGTGGAATGGCAATGGGAGCTGGAGTGAGTGGTGGCGCTGGTGCTGCTTCAACTCCCTTCGATCTCTTCAATTGATGAGAGGGAAATGCCTAAGAATTAGAGTATAATAAAGTTTATAATGTGAGTTGTATGTAAAAGTGGTTTCATAAATTGTGATAATAAATTTCATAAGTGGGTTCGAAATTTGTTTTTATATAAATTATTATTAAAATTTGTAGATTAATCTTTACTATCCAAACCAAATTTATTATCATAAATTTGGTTATATAAATTATTTATAACCTATAAATTTGTATTTTAGTGCATTTAAAATGAAGCTCCAAACTTTAAAGCATAATAATTTACGCTATAATTATTGTATTTTGTATTAGAAAAAATTGTAGATTTGAAAAAAATAATCAATAATCGAAATAAATTATTCTAAAATTATATATAATTTCTAAATTAATCTAAAAAATGGATTGTTGTGGTGGAGAAGGCTCTTCCCCTTAAAAAGATGATATTTCCCTGCCTGGTAAGTCAACTATCTATTTCACGAATGAATCCAGTTATTTTTTCAAATTTATCTAAGTCATTCCAGTTATAAACTTAATTTCTTATGCCTAGATGGATTTTTGGATGATCAGATCCTTTCCCCATCTTTTTATATGCCAGAGAACCAGGAATTGAAGCGAGGAACTCATAATAATATTCGCAGGACTCTTTTCTACAGTTTATTCAGGAATGTCAAATATTTGGAGTATAAACGTCTTAAGAGTGAGGATGATTACTTCGAACTCAAGTCACCCATTGAATAACAAAAATAAAATAAAAATGTTAATTAATTTATTTCAGGTATTTATTGTTAGAATTCATAATTATATATGAATCATGGGATGAGGGATATTACGATAGATTTGTGGAAAAATACATAACTTCAAAAATTACTAAATTCATAAACTAAATAAGTATTGGATTTTAAGAATAAATCTTATGAAAATACATAACAAAAGAGAAAGCTCGTGGCAAATTATTAGCAGTTCAAAAGTGGACTGTAAATCGAAATGATAACACAGAAGGGTTATATCGAGTAAAAATATACTAAATGGACGATGATGAATTCAGGGGAAAACTTTACCCTATAAGTTACACTGACTATGCGAAATATCTATGGTTTAATAGAAAATACTTTAGAATTATGTGAAACCAATGATAAGAAAAGGCTATTGAAAAAGGAAATATTTCTTATATTTGTAACTTGTGGTTTAAATTATTCTAATTTCATAATTGAAATATTCTATATAAAGATCTCTAGACTGTATACATTATAAATGAAGTTGAAAGAGTTATTATTCATGATGAATAAAGAACATTAAAAATAATTAATTATAATATTTCAGATTAAAACTAAGATGATTTCTAAGTTCGTGTTGAGACAACATTAATTAAGAACTATGGCTCTTTTGACTTCAAGAAATGTCAGAGCTTTCGCTACTTTATAAAGCAATCAAAACCCCAAAACCCCTTAATGAGGTTTAT
>ARYC01004761.1:0-20185 GCA_000711775.1 Oxytricha trifallax
AATAGATCCAGAGACTGGTGAGGTCTTCCTTTAAAAAGAAAGCCAAGACACTCCTTAGAATCTTTGGAACAAAGAGTAAAGAAAGAAAATAAACTTATTAAAGCAGTAAGAAACCTCCCTACCTCAGATATAGTATAAAATTACTCTTAAGATGCATGCACTTAAACTTCCAATATTTAATATAATCGACCTTAAGGAGTGTAAAGAAAGTGATCTTATCCTTGAGGATAAGTTTGAGAAGAAAGTCATAACAGATAAGTAGTTCGCATACAAGATATATCCGTTCAACTACTTCAAATGCGATGACAAGTATCAAATGGAATTCGTAAATGAATACCAAGCACTTACGAAATCAAGATTTAGATAGTGCAGATTTTAATAAAGCTCGATGATATTCTGCTTACTCAAGATCATGTAGCTTTTAGTCTTCCTCTATATTAAATGACATTAAGAGACTAAATTTAAGATTAAAGGATACCAAAGTAGTTACCTCTTATTCTTACAAATGTTTGCAAAGGCATTGAGGAGCTGCACACTCTTGGATATGTTCATAGAGATTTGAAGCCTGAGATATAATGCTTGACTTTTCACCTCTCAGAGTAGTTATAATTGATTTCAATAGATCATAAAGAGTTGAAGCTTCAGGACTTGGCAACGTGTATGGTACTCCCGGATACTTTCCAGAAAGAGAGGACTGGAGAGATGGTGATATTAAGTGGGATATATGGGCTCTAGCAGCAATTATTGCTGAATGCGATATGCAAAGAAATGATTACTATAGCTGCAAAAGAGAGAAAGATTCAAAACAGAGAATACAGCAATATCTAGACTAGAATAAGATAAAAGGTAGAATGAAAGAAATGGCTGAAAAGATAATTATTAAGCCTAATCACAGAGCTGACCATACAATAGACTAAATTGTAAGTTGGATAGGAGAGATAAAATTTAGAAAGCTGCCTCATGATACTAAAGTACTGTTTGAGTGAATAATAAAAATAAAACACTTGCATTACACACTAATTTATATTACATTATAACCCTAAACCCCTACATAAACCCTATTAAAACCCTATAAAGCATGCGTTAATAGTCTAATTTCATCAATCAAAAACTCAATCAAACAACTTCAGGGGTTTTGGGGTTTTGATTGTAATCGCTTCCTGTTTTTAAAGTCGGTTTCTTCTGGCTTATAGCTTAATATGTGTGGATCATTCGCTTGCTATTTTGCAATGTATTGTTGAAGTTTCTTGAAGAGCTAATCGTAGACCCTGTAGATGTACCAGTTTGATTGAAAAGCAATTCTTTTCTCTGATTTCCATATCTAGTTGGAGATTTTTTCGTTATTGCGAACATTTTTATCAATGCTTTTTATCTTATTAAATTTTGGCTTTATTTATTAAAATCAAATTACTAGTTGTTAAATCCTTTTTAAATTTACTGTTTATGCTATAATTTTTGTTAGATTTAAACAATTTTATAATTAATACTTGGATTACAGTAAATAAATGGATTAAAAATAAAAAGAATAGAGAGACCAATTCCAGCTCTAAGCCAACACTTTGATTAAAAAGTATGGATTTTTATTGTTGATAGATGCGCCAATGAATATGCAATTTGGTATAGACAATTAATATTGGCAGACTGGTCCAAATTTTAAGGGTATCAAGTTAATTCCACCTGGTGCTCACTATGTTTACTACGCGCTTTAAGATGAGGAATTTGCTGCAAGAATGGGATTTTTCATTTTCATTAATGAAGCTCAGGAGATTCGAGATAGTTAATAGGAGGAGAGTATAGATTCAGAAATATATTACACCAAGCAGGATGTGATAGTGAGGAAATGGAACTCTGAGAGGCAAGAATTTGAGAAAGTTTAGGACTAGCAAGAAGAAATTTCCTATCAGGAAGGTGTCAGAAATATGGACTTTGATAAGTACCTTGGAGTTTACCCCATGCAAAATTTTTAACAATGGCAAGGTCTCTCTTCTTTCATAAGCAAAGAAGTTATTGATAGAATTGAATCAGTAAACTCAAATCATACTATACTTAGTGAGGAAACTGAGCGCAAAAATCGCATCCAGGAAGATCAACAATAGTCTTCACCAAAGATTTCTCAAGATAAATAGGAAAATCAGAAATAAAAAATTGAAGAAATAGACCCAGATTAAGACCTAGAAAATACAATATAGGCAATACAGAAAGAGCTTGAATAAGAAGAGAAAAGGCAGTAGAAAGCTAGAGAAAAAGAGTATAAATACAAGGAAGCCTATGGAAATTTGTATTATACACATATTCCATAGAGGAAAATTGTGCAAGGGCTGACTGGTAGTGCTCTTACTGAAGCTAACTTTGATAAAAGTATGATACTTAATGATCTACTCTATAAGGAATATTTATATTATTAATGTAATGATTTTCACATAGATTATGCTATGTGTATTCATTGTAGCATATTTAATGAAGATAATTTTAAATACAACTAAAACTCCAATCTACTTCTTGGTGGAAACTACAATTCGCCTTTTGTCACTTTCTATATAGGTGAGAACCTAGATTCCTACGACATAGTGGAAACGAATGATGTTCATGCCTGACCACTGCCGATTCAAGCTCTCAACCCAATCAGATCATATGACCCAGGATCTATTCTACAAATTTATCCCCATTGTTTATGAGTAAATACGCCAATTGCCTAAAGATTTCTTCCAAGCTGAGCTCTCAAAGCAAAACTTCATTAATGACTGCATGCGCTAATTCATCCAGATTTGTGAGGAATAACCTGCTGTGGTTGTATAAGAAGTAGATTAACTAGTTTAAACTACAAATGTGGTATCAACATTTGATTAAACTAGTGGAGAAGTGAGTAAAAGAATCAAGCAAAGAGTCGCAAAATTGAAGTAAATGTTGGTGGAGGAGTATGGATTCAAGCCATTTATGAGTTTGGAGGACAGATTAATGCAGTAAATGAAGCTAAATGATGAGAAAGATACTAGGTCGAACAGAACTAATAAAAATTAGGATGAAAACCAAATGTAAATTGACAGTTCAAATGACAGTTAAAAAACGAATAATCAGGTTAAAGTAGATTCCAAATAGATGAGAGATATGCTGATATAAGGAATGAAAATGAAGAAAGATAATGATGGAGATGATTATGAGGAATTTGATGAGGACGAACTGCCAGTGATTGTTGATGAACATGAATAGTTTATTGATCTCTCGTGATATAAAAAAGAAGAATGATATTAAATATATTTGACTAAAGCCTAATTAATGATTTAATATTTAAGATATTTTTTTAATTTTTTAATAATTAAATTAAGGATTTGTCTAATTAATTAATTGCAAAAAAAATCTATCGAAATATCTTAAACATCATTATTGTTTTCTATTTTTAATTTAATCTTGCAGTTCTTTCTTAAATTTATTTGCTAGTTACTCTTCTGCGTCTTTATCCAATACGCAGTTTTTCCAATTCAATTTTTCTCTTGCATTGAGTATAATTTTTATTGAAAAATAGAATAAAATATTTATGATTAATTTATAAATGACAAGCCAATACTCTACCGAATTATAGATCAAATCTAGTTTTCCCCTCCTCAATCACACAATAAAATCTAATTCTCTGTCTACCTCTTGCTGTTTTCATGCCTGGTATCTCCAAGTAGAAAAAGTGCTGAGTGGGATCATTTTTTAGGGCTCCTCTCAAGTCCATTTCTTTATCTTCAATCTCAATGAATTTTACGTTTTGCTGCTGTTCAAAGACTTTTAGAAGTTTTCGAACTCGCATCTCAAGCGATGAGTCTGAGGGGAGTGCTATGATTTGCAGGTTCATGTGTAAAGCTTTTTGAAACTTAAAAGGCACATTTCTTTCAAATAGGATATAGTCTAAGCCATTCTTTTTGCTGACTAGTTCTAGTAAGTCTTATTTCATTTGCAGGTACTCTTCTTCTTGAGCATTATCTAGTTCTAAAGAGTGGCCAATGTGCTTTTTGGGTATTATCAGTATATGTTCATCCGTCACTGGACCTTTAGGCAGAGCAGCATAAAATTGATCTCTTATATCGAATATCATATGCTTCTCAATATTAGGGTTATCGAAGCAGAACCAGCAATCTTTGTCTTCAACTACTTTTACCTTGCTCATCTTATGATTCATAATGAGTTTTCTTCCCAGAATATTTGCACGGCCACTTTCATTCACAGCTGCCTCTGCACTTTCTTTGGTCTCGTATTCCACAAATACGTAACCCTTACTGTGGCCTTTCTGATCAAACTATCTCTGTAAATTCTTAATTTTACCATACTTAGTTAAGAAATTTTGTAGATCCTCAATAGCCAAGTGTCTATCAAATCCTCCTACATAGATAGTTCGCTCTTCTTGTTAGTACTCGCCAATCTATTCTTTTATTTGATTTAGTTTTTCATGATGCTATTGTTCATATATCTTTTAGGCTCTTTCACGTTCTTCAGCCTCTTCTCTAGATAATAATTCCTCTCCAATTTACAACTTTCTATCATAAGCTATTTTCAGCATGCTGTCGAGATCAAACGAACCATTTTCAGTTTGCAGGAGACTTTTAACTTTTTCAAAAATCTCACCAGAAATATAAGGGTTTACAGTATAGTCTTTGTTGAGCTCCATTGTTTGATGAGTTCCATATAAATCTTAAGCCTATATCCTTTGGATTCCCTCGATTTCAATTGCTTGAATGTAGACTTATTTGCTATCTTGGGGTTTGTGCTTGCCTGGGATTGACCCCAGTGATATGAATCTTGTCAGGAAATTATCTCTTTTTAAACATTTATTTCCATAAATAATTCAATCATTATATGATAATATTCTCCTCCATTAAATAAAATAATTATCTTAATTTAAGTAAGGCAGTCTTTTATAATGCACATCCAAATTAGATGAGTAGACATATCGAGGAGATAATAAATTCAAAAGCGCAACTACTGAGGAAGAACTATTGTAAAACAGCTATTTCTACTCTTACAAACTCAATCTAAATTTTGAGATTATGATTAACTTTGTATATTTAAATTTGACAATCATAAATTTTTTTCTAAAAAACTTACGAATCGAAATAAGCATGATCAGCAATATCTAATGGCCATTAACTTGAAATAAAAATGTCAATGCCTCTCCTCCCACTCTTATCATGTTTTAAGATATTTTCATAATCCTCCTAAACTTTTACTAAATCTGAATGCTTAAAATAGGATCCTAAGAATTCCTGATTGTTTTCTTTATCTACGGTGGTAATAGAATCTGATACATAATATTTCATATTATAAAGGAGGATAAAATAAAACTCTCTAATAATTACTCGAATCTATGTCAATTCCACTTATAAAAGCTATTCTAAGTCCATTTATTAATTGCACACCTGCTCTTCCCATAAATTACAAATTTCTCGCAATTTCATAGCCATTTAGAGATTTTGTAGCATTCATTAAGGGACTCACATATTAAGTTGAATCAATAAAATATGTAGGAATTGGAATTTTCAAATTAGTCTTTGGGTTCATTATTTCTTGATAGAATTCTTCCAAGTCCTATATTTACAGATTAAGATTATATGTATAAACTATGAATTTTAGAATAAGTTAGTAGTATTAATATATAAAAAGCTATCACTTAAACTATGTTGACATATCCTTACCTATTAATTAGGAGCGAAGAACTTTCCTACACAAATTAATAAGTCAAATTTCCCCTTTTTCGATTGAATTTAATCAATTAAAGAGTAAAGCTTTTTTACTTCACCATTGACGTTTCCTACTACAATTCTATAGATAAATAATATAAGAATCATAAATTTATGCGGAATATTTTTAAAACTTCAACTTGATGGGAAATTGAAATGATTTATATCTAAATAAAATTGTATACTATGGGTTTACATTTTTTATTTTTGTGCGTATGATTCTTTATCTTCCATTATGTAATAATTAGTATTATTATAATTAATGAATCTAAATTGATTAATTTATAAGCTCACTATTTTGCGAGATTCAATCTTTAAATTGTAAAAATTATCTTAAAAATATCCAATATTATAATATTAATATCTGTACAAAAATACATTCAAAATCTAATATGAATACTGCTTATCTAAATTTATTATAAAAAATGGAATAATTTTACTTATTTCTTTAATTAATAAATAAAATATGCTAGTTATATAAATTTGCTACATAAACTGGTTCAAAAGCATCAGGAATGCCATGTCCTTATACTTTCGTAACAAAAACAGTACCATAATTCTTAGTAAAAGCTATCAGAGGTCCAAATCAATCTCAATTCATAATTCCATCAGCAATCAAAATATATATTTACTAATATTTATGAAGTTAATTTAATAAAATATAAAAAGTATAACTATCTTAAATATATGCTTATTTAATTTTGTAATATGAAATTATAAAAATTTCAATGAATCACTATAATTTTAATATATACAGTATTATCAAATTTTGATTAAATAGCTCTGTTGCTTGGCTACTAGATAACAAAATACTTAGTCTGGAAGCATAGAAACAGAAAATTATGCGCTAGATCAAGACAGATACTAGATGAAAGAAACGCCAAAACCTATAAATTTATAGAAGTAGATCAGAGCAAGGAGGATTTAATCTTGAGTTTATATAGTGTTGCTGCTATTAGACATGGATATTTTGAATAAAAGTACACTGTCGAGGAAGTTGTTGTGTTATTTATAAGAAACATGATTAATGTGAATGTATGTTTATTTAGTTGTCACTGTATTTGCAAAGAGATGCAGTACAATTGGTAGAAGACTATGTCTGTCTACTGTTGAATTGATAGATAAAGCATTGGAAACAGCGAAACTGCAAGATATTACTTTAAGTGAGGCTATTCAAAATGGAACTACCGACTAGCTCCCACCCTTGTTTGGCATCCCTATTAGTGTCAAAGATAATGTAAGTTAATACCAATGTCTTGAGTAATCTTATAGATCAATACAAAAGGGGATAGAAATACAAGAGGTGCTTAGTATCTTTAGGAGTATATTGCCCCTGAAGATGCTCTCAGTGTTTTAATTAATATTATTGTTACTTTCTTCAAGAAAGCTGGAGCGATCATATTGGTAAAGGGAAATATGGGTTAGGTTGGTTTCAGTATTCACACATCCAATTGGATATGGGGAACAGCTCAAAATCCACATGACACTTCAAGAACCTGTGGAGGCAGCACTGGAGGAGACGCAGGTCTGGTAGCCGCTAGATGTGTACCTCTTGCTTTGGGTGCAGATATAGGAGGTAGTTTAAGAATTCCAGGTGCATTCAATGGAGTATTTGCTTTCAAACCTAGCGGATAAAGATGTACCCTAAAAGGATAAATGGCTGCTTGGATCGTACCCTCAACTTTCAATCATATCTTAGCTTCCTAAGGTCCACTCGCTCAATGTGTTGATGACCTCACTATAGCTTTTAAGTTACAGCTTAATCCAGATGTTCATCATTTCGATCACAGGATAGTCCCCAGTGTCTTTAGAGAAGAGGATTATCAAAGCGCCCTAAATGGTGGGTAAAGAAATATGCGTATTGGCTATTACTAATCACTCGAAACTGTACCCGCTTCAGCAAGTGTAAGGAGAGCTGTAGCTATGGCTAAGGACGCCCTTGAGAAGCAAGGCTACGAGCTAGTGCCCTTCACTCTCTCCAAAGAAGAAATACTCACATTCAGGAGAATCATGATAAAATATATGTATTCTATATTTTATTTATATTGTTGATAACTATTGCAGCTAATATGTCAGGAATTCCAATTGCATAATAAATGGATGAAATTGGTGAGAGTAGAGTTTAAGTCTATGAGAAACCTGTTCGACTATATTACATGAATAAATTTGCAATAACAAGATACATCTATCACGCATATACTATAAATTTATACTAAATTTTTATAAAATATTTCTTGACTATATCTATCAAAGTTTACATGAGATTTATGGGTATAATTAACTAAATTTATAAATTAGTTTAATCTATATTTACATAATGAATAAGATTCAAATCATTTTTTGTTATAATGAGAGATAGAGTGAATATGCAAGTATATGGGAACCCAATACACCAGATTAAATAAGTGACCTAGTAAGATTAAGAGATTCTTGGCATGATATTATGAAGGAAAAATGGAATCAATTAGGCATTTAAGCTTTTAAATTTATTCTTAATCAGTGCACTTTCCATATTTATAGAGTTATGATAGTTTATGCCAATAATTTCATATAATCATAATTGAGTTTAAGCTTTGATATGCCCAATTTACCCACATTGTGCTTTTAAACTAGACAACAGTGAAGACATGAATAGCCACCTAGATTACAGCTTTATTTGGAATTTATTAGCATATCCCGCAGGCCTAGTACCTGTAACATAGGTTACCCAGAAAGACATTGATTAACACTTTGACGAGAGAAAATAATAAGCTTTTGACATGGATTTTAAGTAAAAATTTAGACTAGATAGTTGGGATTAAGCTCTTGATTATGATATTAAAGATAGTGAAGGTATAAATGTAAAATATTAAGTATTTAATTATGAATATTGTAAAGTAATAAATTAAGGTATGCCGATTGGGGTCTAAGTAGTAAGCTAAATACATTAAGATGAAAGAGTTTTGGGTGTAATGAAAGCTATTGATGATGAAATTAAATTTAGAAAATATGTTTATAATCCATAACAAGCTTGCAACTCTTTGAAAAATAATACACTTATTTGATCTTTGTAATATTAATACCTCTCTTCTTAATTTGAATTTTGAATTATAAAACCAACATATAAACATTTTTATTTATATCATAAATGTGAGATGTGCTGTAGCTATGGCCAAGGACGCCCTTGAGAAGCAAGGCTTTGAGCTAGTGCCCTTCACTCTTTCCAAAGAATAAATACTCACATTCAGGAGAATCATGATAACCCTGGTGGCTAATCATACCCTAGGACCCATAGCAAGAATCATTTTGAATAGTAACGAGGAATTGGCTACTGTTTACAGACAATCAGCTGCTTTCTTCTTTTTACCTAATTGCTTGAAGCATCTCGCTTTGTTGTTGCTTAAGGTCACTGGTAAAAATTAAGGAAAAAATGATAATTACATTCAGGTTTATTTTTAAAAGTTTAACAAGAGACAAGCTGAGTATGCATAAAACTGCTTCGTTGAGAAAAAACAAGATTTAGATTCATTGGTGAATTTGAGAGAATAATGGCATGATATTATGAGACAAAAATGGAATGACCTTGGTATCTAGGCTTTGATCTTCATTAGTTTTTTATATTCACGATTATAATCTGCCCAATCTATCCTCACGTTGCCTTCAAAATCAAGAACTAGCAGGTAATGAATAGTCTCTTGGATTATTCCTTCCTCTGGAACCTTTTGCACTACCCTGCTGGATCTCTCCCAGTAACTCAAGTGAAGCATGAGGAGACAGTGGATCCAGAAACTAAAGAGAATTAAGTGGATTAATCGTGAATTTTAGAAATATATGCAAGTGAATATATGAAAAGTATCGTTTAAAGCATCAATATCAGTCTTAATGTCTTCTTAATTCTCCTCATCTTCTTGATTTTCAACTTTTCTTGTACTTGCTGAAATCACGAAAAATATTCAAGTTCAATTCCCGATCTTGTGGTCGCCAAAACCCCCAGTGTTAGAAGTGCAGCTGCTGTAACCTCAGCTACTTCTAGGTTTGAGAGTACTGTATCAAGATTCTTGAAAAAGGAGGAGACTCCATTATGTTTAGTTAGAATATAATGATTTTGAGATAATAAATATTAAATCATTCTTAGCTTTAATTAATAAATATCATCCTAAAATTAATAAAAACATCTCTAATTAAATTTCTCTATAAATTAAAACTATTAGTTTAATCACCTATATTTAAGCTTTAAAACTTAAAAAGTTTTAATAAGAATGATTTAATTTATTTATTATCTCAAAATCATTAAATTCTAACTAAACATAATGGAGTCTCCTCCTTCTTCGAGAATCTTGATACAGTACTCTCAAACCTAGAAGTAGCTGAGGTTACAGCAGCCGCACCTCTAACACTGGGGGTTTTGACGACCACAAGATCAGGAATGGAACGTGAATATTCTTCGTGATTTCAGCAAGTACAAGAAAAGTTGAAAATCAAGAAGATGAGGAAAATTAAGAAGACATTAAGACTGATATTGATGCTTTAAACGATACTTTTCATATATTCACTTGCATATATTTCTAAAATTCACGATTAATCCACTTAATTCTCTTTACCTACTAAGATGGTTTCAACGATCCATGGACTAAGGTGATCAGGGATGATATCAAGGATAGTGCAGGCATGCCAATCAGCGTCTAAGTAGTGGGTAGAACCCATTAAGATGAGCTGGTACTCGGAATCATGAAGGCAATTGACTAAGAGATTGGCTACATTAAGAAATAAGGAGGTGAGAAAGAAATCATTGAGGATGGGCCAAACAAACAAGATTGAAATGTAAAGCATATTTCGAGTATTTTTGATTTCTTAAGATAAAAGAATAATCTTATATATTAAACAGTAACAACAAATTAATTTAAAAGATTTGTAAATTAACATCGTAAATCTAAGTACCATAATTTAAATGATATAATCTCTTCAGTTTTATTGAGTTTTTTAGAATTAAATTTTGTTTTCAAGAGCCTTCATAATTCCAAGAGCTGTTTCATCCTCCCAAGGAAGCGAGACAACTGAAACTCCAACTGGCATGCCAGTTGCACCTTCTAAATCTTTCTTCATGAAATCAGTCCACAAGTCATTTACTAGAATATAAAAAGTACTTTGGTAAAAATGAATACTAAACTAATATGAATTATAGGTGTCTTGATACTCTTTTGTTTCTGATTCAAGAACTTCAGTTACTGGAACTACTCCTTGTGGGTAGTGAAGGACTTTAAATAAAAATATAAGACACTCCATATGCTAACATAGTCTAAAAATACACCCATATCTCCGGCATATTTTGCTTGGAAAGAGCAAGTAGGGAAAACAGGAATTAATAAAGCTTCAATGCCAGCATCCTGCCATTTTTTCAACATGCTAATTTGCAATTAACTCTGTTACATAATTAAACCATCTAATTCACTTTCAGACATTGGCCTTACGTTTTTTAAATACCATCTACAACTCTTTAGTTATGATTGAAATATGGCAAAAGCGTATATTTTATATTAGAATGAAATAATTATACCTGTTATTCTTAAGAGGTACTTAAGAGCACCTCTTGTGAAGGAACTAGCCTTTAAAACCTTGCCACTAATTTTATAGCAATCAAGTGGCTCTTCGTAGTTTCTCTCAAGGGTATCAAATAATGGGCCGATCATTTTATTAACTAGGAGTCCTGCCATAATATTTCTTGCAGTTTTAGTTTCCTCTGGAGTTATCTCAAATGGAACAAGTTCATAGCCATCGTCTTCTAAAGCCTTCTTGGATATGTTAAAAGCTCTTTCTACAGCTTGAGTCACTGGCATAGTAGTGAGATTACCGCAGTAGCCAATTTTAACTTTCTTATCTAGAGCATTCTGATAGAGCTCTTATCTGAAAACTGTAGGTGCTTGGAATGGATCGTATCTATTAACACGTGGGTTCAATAGGACCTCCATAGAAAGCTTTAGATCGTTGACTGATCTGCCGAGTGGTCCGATTGTTGCATGAATTTAAGTGAATTAGGTAAAGTTGTTGTCGAGAGCACATCTGTGTCCCTTTGTAGTCACTCTCCAGTTTGTTGGCTTGAATCCATACACTCCATTTTAATCCACAAATATTTCCCCAAAATATTAATGTTCTATTTATTGCTATTATTAATTTACAAATTTAAAATATATAGAATTGATGTCATTTATTAGTATAAAACCCCCTAAGAGATTTGATGGAGATCGAAAGTTAAAGTGTGAGACTATCTGATTAGCATACGCCTTTGTGTTAATGTTTGAAAATCATTAAAATAAAATTACTATTATAAATTTTAGGACTGTACTGTTTATTCATTTTATCCGAGAAAATTCAAGTAAAATAATATACTTTATATACGTTCTAATTATTTTTGCTTTATTTAATTTTTATTTATTATTAACCCCAAATTATATTGAATTTTTAAGCAAAAATCTTATAAATTATAATTTTAAAAATAATAAAATATAAAATGTCTTATTTTTTGATTGTTTAATTGAACAAAGCTGGAATTCTAATACTACCGCCAATATCTGAACCTAAAGCAAATGGAACACATTTAGATCCCACTAGACCTCCATCACCTCCAGAGCTTCCACCACAAGATCTATTATTTTGAAATGGATTCTTTGCAGTTCCCCAAACATGATTCTCGGAGTGAAGAGAATAAGCAAGCTAATAATATGAAATTAATTATTTTATAAGAGTCAGATAATTATTTATGACGTCAACAGGTAAATTGAAAGTAAACAATGATTCTACTTACTTATGGAACATTTCCTCTAACAAGTAAAATTGCACCAGCTTCTTTGAACAATCTTAAAGCTGGAGCATCTTCTGTGAATCTCTACTCTGACAAGAATTCACAGCCAACTGTCACGACCTTGCCTTTTTATTCAAACTAAAATCAATTAATATTGCAATCCATCTTCTTACAAGCTCTTTCACAGAGATAGGAATTCCATGCATAGGAGGCAGCTTTTCTGCTTCATTCTTTTGAATTGCTTCAAGTCTTTGAGCGTCACAAATCTTCGCTATTTCTTGGGCTTCCTCGAAGTTTTCTTCAGCTGAGAGGCATAAGTCTCTACCGATAGTTTGGCATCTATTTCCAAATACATTTACCAAATCAACACTAGTGAATGTGCCCTTAAGTAACTCCTCTCTTAAACTTTTTAATTAATAATTATTAAGATAATACTGACCAAAATAACTTAAACCAGTTACATCTAATGATAAGATGAGTTCTTCCTGATCAACTTTTGCAAATTAATGAGTTTTATTTAACTTTGAATCTCTCAACTTTTTACTCTTCGCTTTAATTTGACAGTTTCTGTATATCCAGTATGAGTAAATTAATTTACTAATTTATATTTGAAAATTTTAAGTAAATTTTATCATATTTACTTAACCATTTCGTACCCAGCATAGATTGATGCTCCGTAAATAGCTAATTTTTAGACTTTATGGCCTTAAATATCTTTATCAAGTATTGTTCTTAACATATTTTTATATAATATTGAATAATTAATTTATTAAAGATAGATAGATATTTATTTGAAATTTCACTAAAAATGATATGATAAATCTAATCAATATTTGATTGATTAATTTAATGTTAATTGAATAAGTTGGAAAATTCATTTTTTATGGCATGTAAAAATTAGCAAAATTTTTTATTAAGAAATTCAATAAATGTGATTTAATGGACTAGTTAAGTATTTTTCATATACATGTTAAATAATATCTATATATATTTATATATCTTAAAATAATAAATATATCTTTAATGTATTAATCGCAAAATAAGTCTTTTTATGTAAAAAATCACCTTATCTTATTATCGATAAAATACATAAAAAATAGGAGAAATAGAGAAAGTTTAATCTAGAATGAATTTATTATGCGATAACTGTCATTTATTTGGAGCTTCTCCAATCTAAGTTTAATATGCAGTGGTTTAAAAATTAATATTATATATGTCAAAGATGGACTCGAAATCAATAACCTTTCTTTATAAATAGATTTATAGATTAATTCAAAACAGAGTTAGCGCGTTCCGCTTCAGAATTAAAAGAAGGCAATAGTACGAGACTCTCAAGGAAAAAGTAATTTTGCTTGATTCAGAGAATAAGCAGCTAAAATCAAAGGTAGGTAATTAATACCAAAACTTAAAAATTCGTGCTCAACTTTAATATTAACTGTATACTTAAAGGAAAACTAAGAATATGATTTTAGATAATAACGATTGCTTTAGGTCACACAGTTGAGACTTTATATCGACAAAAATCTGAGAGAAATAATGCAGCTTGCTCCAGTAGTGTAAAAATATTCCAACAAGTAAACTACTTTGCTACTTTAGCAACTGTATTTATTGCAGGGTGAGATTGGCTAGTGCTAATTATTATCAGGATTCAAAAGCAAGTAAAAGTAGCAGCTTAAGGGTAGTTAAATTGTATTATTCTATCAAAATCAATCATTTTCATGCAAATACTCTTCAACTATTCATTCAGACCACTCATCGGCAACTTTGAAACCTGAAATAAATTATATATCTTACTCGTATCAATAAATTTTAAGTCTACATCATTATTATATTCAACACTTGTATATTAAACCTTCATAATATCAAAGTGAATTTATAAATTAACAAATTAATGCCAGTTAAAATTTATTAAGTTTCATTCTAGATTATAATTTCTCTATTTCTCCTATTTTTATGTATTTTTTATCGATAATTATATTTATGTGTTTGTAAGTTTTTAGCATTTCACAATTTATGTAAATTCAAATTTGTACAAAAATTTGAAAATGTATGCATTTATATACTTTACTTTTTAATCTAGAAATAAACTTAAAATTGGGGAATATTTCAAATTATTAAATAAAGAATGAATCAAACAATTTCTGAATAAATTTACCTATCTAAGCATTTTTTTACCAATATAGAAAGGAAATCAAATGTTCTTGGTTCAATATTTGGGGTGTTTCTTGAATTATATGCCCTCTTCAATAGCTTTCATAACTCCAAGCACAGTTTCATCTTCCCATGCATGTCCCACAATTGAAACACTGACTGGCATGCCCTTTGACCCCTTGATATCATTCTTAATAGCTTAATTTCTTAAATACACTTTAAATCGGTGAATATGAAGGAGTGCAAAAATGAATTCATAAAATGAACAAGCTTCAGTCCAATTATCGTTAATTCCATCATCATATCTTTGATCCTCTCCTTCAAGCACTTCAGTGATTGGCATGACTCCTACTGGGAAGTGAGTGATTGTGAATATAGCCATATAGTCGAAAAATCCGCCCACTTCACCTGCATTCTTTGCTTAAAAGGCTGTGATTGGGTAGGCTGGTACAACTAGGGCGTCAATGTTGTGTTATGCAAATCTTCCTTGAATGTGCTTATATAATTAAATGAATTTATAAAAGGCACTATTTTCACGTATGATTAATTACAAGTAAAATTGTTTAAGTTATAAAAGGCAACTTATCTCTTCATCAAGCCTTCAATTTCATCATTAGTTCTTGGCTTGAATAATCTCATATTATAAGCCATTCTCTTGTTTCCTTTCATGCTAAAGATTTTAATTCATTAATGCATCAAATTATATATTATAAGATCCATCTTATAACGTGCTGTAATGCAGGATTCATAGTAAAAAAGTTGTAAAGCTTTTAAGTTCCTGGCATGGGTTTCTCATAATTATCATTTAATCTTTTCACCACATTTAAGGTAATAAAGTGTGCTACTAATCCAATGAAGATTTCCTTAGCTTCCTCAACTTCTTCTTTAGTAAATGTAAATGGCACCATTGTGAAATTAGTTTTTATAGCTAATATTTACTAATTTACACAATAAACGAATTTCTTTTTAACTTTATAATTTTTTTGAAACCTTTCTGTTCTAGAGTATCTTTGACCATTCTAATTGCGTTTTACATTGAGAGACATGCCTCTACAGTGGGTAGAGTAAAGCAATAACCGATTCTATGGTCACCAGTAAGTGCTTTATCAAAAGATTCTTATTTAAATGGCAATGGTGGGGTAAAGATGTCTCTTTTGTGGATGTTAGCCTATTAGAATGTTTTGAATCCTATAACTAGATCAATAAAAACAAATTTTATACTTAATATTTTAATTATTAAGATCATTGACTGATTTTCCCATTGGTCCAACTGTAACTTTAATCTATGTAAAAGCCATGAAATTATCTTTTAATGCACCTCTTATGCCTTATTCTGGCATTCTCCAAGGTGTAGGTTTCAGTCCAAAGACACCGCAAAATGATTCAAAAATAAGTACTTTATGATTTAAATGAGGAAGGGATTCTAATACTGCCCCCGAAATCAGTACCAACTGAGAATGGAACACATCTAGCAGCCAGAAGGCCTGCGTCACCTCCTGTGCTGCCACCGCAAGATCTTGAATGATCGTATGGATTCAGTGCATCTCCCCAAATTCTATTAGTTGTATGAATAGCACCAGCTGCCTTAAAATAATCGAAATATTCTTTGGAATTCACTTTTTTAAAAGTCATTAAAAATAAATTAGCCTGAGGAGTGTTACCTCTAACTAGGATGATAGCGCCTTAATCTTTAAGAAGCTTAACGATACCGCCATCTTCTTCGTAAACCTTATTAGTCATAAATTATGTGCCTAAGGTGCTCATATATCCTTTTTGCTCAAACTATAATATTCTTGGGTTCAATATATATGCAGATAAAAAGTATTTTTGCTGGAATTATTCTTAGCCTATCTACTTACCATATCTTTTAATAAAATAACATTGAAAGTGTCAAATATAAAATTTTCATAAATTTTATAATCAATATAGCAAAATCTTTGATACTGATGGGTATACCATGTAACAAAGGTAATTCATCCCCTTTGCCGTTCTTCACCGCTTCATGTCTCTCCTTATCTCTAAGCCTGGAGATTTCAACAGCCTCATCAAAGCACTCTTCAGCAGTGAGATTGAGCTGTCTTCCGATTGTGTAGCACCTCTTTGCGAACACATGCACGAGGTCTTCACTTGTAAATTCTCCACGTAACAAACCTAGTCTTAATTGGGCTAGGTCCATGTCTAGGATTACCTCTGCTTTCACTGGATCGATGTGCTTGAATTCAAAGCGTTAGGCTTTCTTGGCTTCTACAATTAAATGTAAACGTGTTTTAATGTAAATTAAAGTTTTAATTTCGAATAAGCAAAATAAATTTTTTTCAAATTTCAAGAACTGAGATATTTTTGGTTGCTTCCTGAAAATAAATCAATTTATATATTATTGAATAGCTCTGGCCTTGGCTTCAAGTTTGCGGTTATGGTAGTTCCAATGCATAGATCTCACAGTCTTCTGTAATAGATGTGCTCCGACAAACAAAAGCAACACTTTTGTGTAAGTCAACCCAGTAAGGTACTCCTAAGATTACACTAATAAGCTTTTTGTACAAATTTATTTATCAAATAAATATATAAGAGTTCAATTATACATATATATAGGCAATTAAATTTCTAATAGATTTAAATCAAGAATAATTAAAAGCTTTCCATGATTACCAAAAGATATATTTTAATTTTATAAGATAATCTCTATCACAATTTAATGAAATATCATGACCATAAATCGAAAATATAAATCTGTTTTTTGTGTTATATTACTGTCAATTTCTGATTTTTTTTCACTAATTTCCTGAAATTATAAGTTATTACAGTATTTACTTAAATAAGAGTAATTTGAAATGAACAAATTAAATAAAAGTTTAACTCAAATCTTGGGTGGGAAGTGATGCATATCCTAGTTTTGATTGGGATCTAGTCTCTTTCTTTCGTATTCTAACACAATTTTATCGATTTATTCAAACTGCAACTCCCATCTGCTGTCGTATAAGAACTGTCTAAGATCAAACCTGTTATCATAGTAAAACAAATATAATATTCATTATATATTATATAAAAATTTTACATTTTGCTTGAGGAAAATACTTATAGTTATATATTCACAACAAAAACCTATATACATGTTATTCCAAATACTTAATTGAAATATAATCATCAGTTCCATAAGCTTCAGCATGGTATGAAGGGGTAATAACAGTCATCTTATGTCTATTGACACTATAGTAATAAAAGAATCTCTTAACTTTATCTGCAACTTCTCTGGGAGCCAAGTGTGGCCAATTGTACAGCAATCTTTCAAACATAGATAGCGGGCCACTCTTGAATATTTTACGTTGCTTTCCAAATTCATCCAGCTCATCATATGTCATACCCATATCTATCTCATCCAATTGATGTGACTTGACATCCCCTTCAATCATTAAACATAATAAGATAGTATCGGAGCAACTTATTTGTTTGAGAAAAGTATAATGAAAGGTCTAAGCTCAGCTGATGGTAGAGCTCCAGCAATTTCCGCAAGAACTGGGATCTTCAATTCATTTGAAAGATAAATCAAGGTTCTCTTTAAGTCTGATTTATTTACTCCTCCAATTGGATTAATATCTGCAGAGGAGCAATCATATTTCGTCATGTAGCCTCTTAACGATTCACAAATATTTGAGGTGCCTAAAACAAGCAAAAATCCTTTTTCATTTTAAGTCCATGGTACAAGTTGAGCCATTAGATATGAGATTCATAAAAATTATTTTGGAATTATAAAAAACGTTTAATGTAGAGTTATTTATGAGATGACCATTCTAACTCTAGCTTGAATATTTTAAAGAGCCAAATCCTCTATATTAGACCCACCTTGAGATTCAAATCTAGGGTTTTTATTTGTTGCATTTTCAAATACTTTAACAATTCCTTCGTATGCTTCATCAATTCCAATATTGAAATGAAGTGCATTAATCTCTTTAGCCAATGTTTCAGCTCTCTTTAAAGTTTCCTTGCTACTATGCTTAGTCGACAGGTAGCTTGTAACAAAAATCTTATTCACAATATCCTAGTATCTCTTTGGGGTGAACTATGGCTCCTTAATGACTCTCCTCAAATCCTCTAGAGATTCTGTGTCACCATCGTTCATTATACTATCGAATAGCATTTTTGACATGTTTGCGACAAGAGCTGCTACAGATGCTGAATCTGCTCCACCAGAGAGTGGTAAGAAAAAGCCTCTTGCATTAAAAAATATAATTTTAGTGCACCAGATCTCCTAAGATAGTCCCACATCCATAGAGGTGGTCCACCAGAAATTTCTTGTTCTGGTGTTAGAAATACCAGAGGTGTTTGTTTTGATAAGGATTTCTCAGTTAATTTAGCGATTGGAATATCAGCAAAAACTTCAGTAAAGGGTTTAGCCTTAGCTGATTGTACATTTCTACTTTAGTTTCCCATTCTGTAAGATCTCACTTCATCAAGATCTAAGACCCCAATCTACACATCTACATCTCCTAATGAGAACTATTTCTCGATTGAGTAAATCTTTCCATTCATGCAAACCATAGAAGAGCCATCATAGTAGACACGACCTCCATCATTTCCTTTTTGATTGGCATACATGTATATAAAACCCCATAGATCAATTAAGATATGAGAATTGGAGTTAAGAACTGTTAGTTTAAAAATTATCAATTTTTGGTTGAGATTAAATATAATTTGCCTAAAATAAATATTACACACCCTGATAGGATTATTTTATAATGACAATAAATCGAGCCTTTAGATTTAATAATTAGTCCAAACATTATAATAATACGCCAATAATTATTATAATTTTTAATTTAATTGTTCCTTACCCCAATCTTTATGTCTTAATTGATCTATGGGGTTTTACCTCCATTTCTAGCACTTGCATTCATGATCAATGCTAAACGAGTGTGTAATTTTCTAAGTTCATGATGTGATGCAGATCCATTAACTATAATTTCAACTCCATCTAGTCCATAATCAACATGCGGATTTTTTGGCACCCATAACTCTTCACAAGTTTCAACAGCTATCTTAGTGTCTTGAGTACGAATCACTGCATTACCAAAAAGAGTTGATTTTTGCCCCTTAATTTGTTGGATCTCTGGTGACAAGTAAAATTCTTCACAAGCTCTTCCTTCTTCTCTCATCCAAGCTGTAAATATATCTATTTCCATTTTAATTGCAGATATAATATTTTATAAAGTAAACCACCTGCTTTCTCTGTAGTTGTTACCTGAGGCTAGGTGAAGCTTGGGCCTAATGAGTAAAATCTCTTAGTTCAAGCAAATGACTCTGCAATTGTACAGAGTGTTCTTGTGAGACACTGGCATACCAATATCACAAATAATATCCTTGGTAAGCTCGTTATCTGCCAAGATATCTCTAAGTACTTGCCATGAATTATATTAAAATAAAACTTAAGGAATTCAGTTATATAATCTAAAGTCATTCTTGAATGTTTGACTGTATCAATTTCAAAGAAGTGATCTTCACACCCATATCCTGGCACTTCTAGCTCTGGACCGAGACGATAGGTAGCGCC